>CM066319.1:142844360-143061860 GCA_033807775.1 Saussurea involucrata | reverse complement strand
GTAAAATGAAAAATAAAAAAGTAAGGGATTAAAAGTAAACTACATACATAATTATAATGGTAATAAATGTAACGTATAAATTTAAAAAATTGAATTAAGGAGAGATTTAAAGAGAAGTGAATGTGAGTGTACTAATTGAACTTATAATGTAAACTGTGTCCTGATACATGTTTAGGCGGAAAAATACTGAAGTCGGCTCACCAGAAGACGACACGTGGCATGCTAGTTACTTATTATATATATATATATATATATATGCGCGCATGAGAGAGGAGGGAGAAGGTGGCATAATGCATGTGAAGACTTTCCATAAATGGTAGGAAAAAGTTAGGCTTACGTCTCTCTTCAACACTCGCAAACTCATGCATTAGTTTGGATAAATATAGAAAGCAAAGATTGGACTTTCCCAAAATAGCAGCCAAGATCATTCCACAACTTTCCACGTGTCATCCTTCTATTGGCTTGGTTTGGTATATGTTTTTTTCCCTTTATTTGTCGTTTAGTCAAAGTTTTGTTACTACCCCTAAATTATCCGTAATAGGATTTGCCAAAATTAAAAAATGATAATAAGTAACTAAACCTAATTAATTTACTATGTTTATACAAACAATATAAATGATCAATACTATGAAATGTTAATGATCAATTAATCGAAACAAAAGTGTGATTAATCCTTAATTAATCCAGATAAACCAAAACAGAAATGGTTGTGTACTTTTCTACCAATCAAATCATATAGATTAGCAGAAATCATATGAAGATATTTTTGGTAAGAATTATAATTTGGACAGTTACCGTTTAGGTATTGTTCTATATATAGGATTAGGACAAGCACCATCAGTTATTTCAACAAAAATACAGAAAGAAAAAAAAAAAAAAAAAGTGTATATTAATTCACGGTTTTTATTGTATAAGCAAAAGTAAAAGACTTCAGTAACTTTGTTGTAGTGACACACAGAAGACCAGGTAGACGTTACGGTTCCTGTTTGACCATATATAAACAAAGACACAAGTCAAACGCTAGGTTTTACTTTTTTTTTTTTTACTTATATGTATGCTATATATAATAGATCTATAAGACTCTCTGGTATATTTTATATAAAGCGATTTAATCGCTATTTAGTAACTGCATAGACCATAAATCCTCCATACTCCACATGTTCTCATTTGTTTCGGTGGGAAATGGACCTGAAAAATTCTGAAAATTGTCGTAGGGTGGAGAGTACGTTTCCATCGGATTTACGACGTTGCATGTTTGTGTTGAGCTCGTGGTGGCTTGATCGTTCTGCCCTGATGAAGTTTGCCCACTGAAATTTTCCGCTTGCTTGATGTGCTTTTGAATCCTCGTCCTCCAGTAATTCTTTATCTCGTTATCTGTTCTTCCTGGAAGATGTTTTGCTATTTTCGACCATCTACAAGACATTTCAATTTCAAATGTTATAAACATTGAAAACTAGTAGCAAAAGAGTAACAAAGTTTACACATCATATAATATTCACCGTATTAAAATCATACTCACATTTAACTTTCATATGAAAATTTTATGAAAAATCCTTGATTAATATTGTATAATTACTCACAATATATACCGTTTTAATTAATAAATAAGCCATGTAAACAGAGATCAAATAAATAACTATAACTTTGAAGTTAAAATGACTTATATATGTATATATATATATATATATAAAGGGTTGGGTTCCGAAGAAGTTGTCTTAACATGAGAAGTGGTTATCAACCGTTGATGCATATTAGGATGAGATATACCGAGATAAGATATAATGCATCAATACACCGGATCAATCTCTATATCAAACACGATTCATGGTTAGACTTGAGATTAAAAGTGATCAAAGATTCAGATTCACTTCTCACGATTCTCATGTTAACTCAACTTCTCACATCTCACACCATCGTTCGCCTACTTACACACACACACATATATATTTAGTTATATATATATATATATCAGCTTTGAGCTAGCTGTAATTTTTTTCTCCCAAAATTGAGATAGATATCCTGGCCCACAAAAGATCATATAAAATTCGTACGATGTGATAATTAAGATTCATATAAAAGCAAACATAAAACATGTTCTATGATGCAAAATAAAAGCATGTCATGTTCCACGTTTCGAATTGATCGATCAAAGTACTTATTTTTTAATCCATCTATATTTTAAGAAGACTCGACTCACATTATATTTTTCATACAGTAACGAAACCCTATAAAAAAAATTCGCTAAAAAAGGGTTTTCGATATGTTTTAGATCTTTTTAAGATTCTTCTGTTAAAGTTCAGAAATGTAAATTCTTTTTGTCGTTGGCCCGGAGATAAATTCACTTATGCGTTCGTGATTAAAAGAAGAAAAAGCCACTTGTTTTTTCGGTAAGTGCGTAAAATTAATTAAAATATTGTTTCTGAAAAATAAAAACAAAAATTCAAGAAGATGGATAAATAAACTTGTGGGTATATCTCTTTTCTATTTTCTTTTAAATTCTAAGATCAAAATTAATTACATATAAAATTAAAAAAATTGTTATCAAAATATATTTTATTTCTAAAGCAAAGAAGATATTTTCCATGATAAATAAAAAATTTCCCAGAAGAGTCGAGGTTTTATGAGATTTAAAAGACCGGTTAAACTCAGGTGCACCATCGACATGAAACCCTAGACTTACGTAAAGGACCACCACATTGTCTTGATGAGCCAAAACAATATGGAATCTATCGATTTCTAGTGAAAATTAAAGACGGGAGAGCTTTTTTTCGACTCGTTGAAATCAAATTTAAACATGTGATGGATTAAAAAGGATCACTTCTAGAAATGGGAACATTTCTATTTGTCGATTCGATTTTTTATGGCTTCTCGATTCGGATCCTCCACTGATGATGGCCAATGTATATATAAAGTGTATTATACCCTTTGTTGTCTCAATTAATTAAAAGAAATCTTTGATAAATACATGATTTCAATTAATTAAGCTTAATTATAAATTTCAAATTTGTGTTTAATTATAAATTATACATATTTTCTTGGTTAAAGCCTAACCATTCCCTTGAGTTAATTAATTTACAGATTTTTTTTTTTTTGATTTCTTTGATAATTAACCAATAAAGATCGCAACTTTTTCAAGTAGAACATTTTGTTTTTGACTTAATCACCAAGATGGAAAACGGAAAACCCACCGGTGGATATAAAATTGATAAAATATAATAAAAAAGACTTAAAAACGAAGAATTAATTAGTTGTATACATAAGCATGAAAAACATGGAATTAATTCTTTAAAAAAATATAGTTTGGGAGTTTGTGCATTAAAAACTTCATTAATACATATAGAACATTTCATGAAGTTATATATATATATATATATATATAGAAAGAAAGAAACCATAAAATTCAAGTTAAATGGATGGGAAATACAAACCTGTTTCCCCATTTAGCATGAAGTTCCATGATCAAGAGTTGTTCTTCGGGTGTGATATTACCCCTTCGTACATCTGGTCGAAGATAGTTCAACCATCTAAGACGACAACTTTTCCCGGTTCTTTTAAGACCTGATTAATTAATTTATAATCAAGTAATTAAATTAAAACCCATATATAAACATGCAATCATAAGTTGAATATATATAGAGCTATATAACTAATTACCTGCAGATCTAGCAAGAGAGTTCCAAACACCTTCACCATGATTCGCGATATAGTTTATAAGAATCAAGTCTTCTTCCATTGTCCACGGCCCTTTTCTAACTTCCACATCTTGCGAAGAGTTGCTCGCTTTTTTTTCCATTTTTACGATATTAATAAGTTTCTTTTGATTTCGTGTTGAAAATCTAGAGAGAAAGGTAGAGAGGGGGGAGGAGAGAGAGAGAGATTTGAAGGAAGATAATGAAGATGGTGTTGGTTTTATAGGGGAAGGCTAAGATGATATTTAACATGTTAATTGAGCTTTTTAGTTAACGTTAATCAACTTTTTAAATCTTTGGACCTAACTTCCTTATTAACCTAGCTTAATTAATTAATCACTTCATTCTAAACTAATATAACAACTTAAAAAATATGCATGCATCCACCCCTATCCATGCAAATATCATATTATATATATATATATATATATATATATATATATATATGTGTGTGTGTGTATGTGGGTGTAGGTGTGGGTGTGTGCACGCGTGTTTTTGAAGTTTAAACGAGAATACCTTCTTATTATGAAAATGTAAGAAAATTCTTATCATGTGTTATAATACACGGGAGTGGATCTAGTGGTGTGCGGACGAATTGGCCAACGACCTAGTTGCATCTCTAATTTAGTATCACATGTAATTGGACATGGTAAAAATGGGTTCTCTCGTTGTTTTCGTAAAATGAAAGTGTTCTCATATGAACCTCCAAACACACATGTGGATAAACCAGATACAAATCGTGTAAATGTTACACACTGTACAAACCAATCTTGACCCTTGATTTTGTGTATTTTAAATTTTTTAGGTAGTTATCAAATCAATTGCAGATATGGTTGAGAGTAGATTTTGGAACCATTTTAATCCATATCATTGACATTGATAGGATAATATGCACGAACGATTGAGATTGATTTGTACCGTGTGTAACATTTACTCGGTTTGTATTTGATTTGTCTTATATATAGGGGTCTAATCAAATGAGAACTACATAGTTTGTGATAACTATGAGATCCAATGTGAGCCACTCATTTAAAATAATTTATGTAAATTTTAAATAAATATAAAAGGGTGTTTTAGTATTTTTTTTGTTTTACAACTAATTAAATTAAGTTACTTTTTTCATATATATCTTCTCTCTCTACCATACACCTTAACCCTAGAAGCATCTCTTTTCTTTTTCCAGATGCAGCCGCCACCAATACCATACTCTCCAGACTCACTCTCATATCATCTTCTGCATCAGATCCAGTTCTTCTTCAAATATGGTTCTTCATCAAACCTGGTTCTTTGGCTTCTTCTTTCTTATATCTCGTGGTTCGAATCAAACATATATGAAACCATGGTCCTCGTCGGCACTTTTTGGTCACTGCAACACCACCGTCAATAGCTCGGCCACCACTGGTGCCCCTTCTCGTTCCCCTCCCCCGACCACCACCATCACAGTACGTCAATCTAGCCTCGTCCCTCTCTCTATCTATCTCCCCCGACGCAGATATGTGAACGCAAACTCATCTCGTCACCGCCCTCAATCTGGCTTCATCCCTCTTTTTTTCTTATCTTGTTTAATCAAATCGACAATGGTGATGAAAACCGAGCAGAAATCGTCACTGTTATGGTCACTTTATTTGATTTCATCAGGCCAAGGTGGGTATCACAATGGGGTATCATAGTGGTATCACATTTGATATCATAGTGGTATCACAATGGGTATAACAGCAATTACCCTGTTGTTATGCTTGTACAATTCAACTTCTGGTTTGCATAGTCTATGTTAGAGATATAAGTTCGTATGTTTTTTTTCTGTGTAACACAATGTATTTTGAGTGTATCGTAATAGGCATCACAATGTTCATAGAGTGTATCTCAATGGTAATCACAGTGTAACACAATGTATTTTGGGTATCACAATCATGATTGTTGTATGTATTTTTTTTAAAGTGCCCTTTTTTTAGGTATCACATTGTTTATCCATCGGAATAAGGTTCATCGAAAGTCGGAGGCCGGAGAGAGGAGAGGGAAGAGAGGAGAGATAAATATTTTAAAATACCTAAAATGTCCTTATAATTAAATATTAGTCAAAACTACCATAATTAATAATTTCTTAATTTATCCTTTAATATGTGGCTCACATTGGATCTCACAGTTATCACAAACAACCTAGTTCTCCCTTGAATGACCCTATATATATATATATATATATATATATATATATGGTTGGGTTCCGGTGAGAATGAAAGTTATGGCGAGGAGGGTAAGAAATAATCTCCACCATTGGAAGCACATTAGGATGAGATGCAATAGATCAATTCTCTATCAAGCGGGATTCATGGGGTAGGTTTGAGATTATAAGTGATCAAGGATTCATATCTCTTCTTATCTTCTCACATTAACTCTTCTTCTCACTTTATCACATTAACCATTCATGGGGTATTTAATTTACTTTTAATCTCTTACTTTTTCATTTTAGATCCTTATTATATTAACATAAATAATCGTATATGAACTAAAATGTATTAAAGAATACATTTCGGTTTTTTTTACAAATTATACAACTGTAATCGTCTCGTCAGTACCTTCGAAATGAGCCAAATATTGAATATTAAATATCATGAATATATACGAATTCATTTGTATTATATTACTTATATTTTCATTTTTCATTTTACGCTCGCAGCTTCGCTCAGCAGAAGAGCCTGACTTTCTATTAGTTAAGCGCTAGCGCTATAGAGAGACTAAGGTATAGTGCCGCTACCAAAGAAGGCTCTTTCATGGTAGGCGTCCATACCCACTACGCCTGAGCCGCCTCTTTATCTACAGTATTATATTAAAATGTTATTATGATTATTTTCAAAAAAATTGAAAGTTTAGAGGTATACATTTTAAAGCATGATGTATAACTTGTTAAACTATGCACAACTCATTTCTCCTAAATTCTCTACGTTCCAATTTTTTCTTTTCTAATTTATAAGTTACACCTAATATACTTATAATTAGTTATTTAATTTACTTTTAATCCCGTATTTTTTTTATTTTTCATTTTTCATTTTACATCCTTATCATCTTAACATAAATAATTGTATATGAACTAACATGCATTAAAAATACATTTTTTACAACTTATATCATTGTAATCGTCTAGTCAATACCTTCGAAATGAACCCAATATGGAATATTTTTAGATTTAATCTTATTATTAAATCTCATTAATATACGAATTAATTTGTTTTATATTCTTTACGTTTTTATTTTTCATTTTACACATTTATCATATTAATAATACATAATCGTAGATTAACTAAAATACATTATTACTAATGCCTTTTATTACAAACTATATCACTATACTCTTCTCGTCAATAATTTCAAAATATGTTTATTATTCAATATTTTTTAATTCAATAATATTGTAAAATATCATAAATAGGTATCGAAAATTTTCAAGAATGAACTATCAAGATTTTTTTAAACTTATACATTTTAGATCCGTATCTATAATTATCTATCTATACTACTTAAAAAATTATATATACGTTTATTCTTGAATGTTTAAGAAATACAAACTAATTTTCTATATACAAATTGATTTGTTTTATGGGAAATTAATTAAAATACCCTAAGTTTGACCATCTCTTACCAAAATACCCAAAATCTCTCCCAGTTTACAAAAGTACCCAAAAAATCCGCGATGGAGCCCGCGATGGAGCCCGCGATCGCGGGCTCCAGGCCACGTGTCACCAATGTTTACCCACTTTGCCCGCGTTGGTCCCTCAAGAATGCCCGCGGTCCAGCTTTCCCCCCTCAAGAATGCCCGCGTGTGCAGTTTTGGTCCATGCCCGCGTTTGACTCTCGTTGACTCCCGCGATCGCGGGCTACACGTGTCACCAAGTTTGCCAACTTTGCCCGCGTAGGTCCCTCAAGAATGCCCGCGGTACAGTTTTCCCCCCTCAAGAATGCCCGCGTGTGCATTTTTGGTCCCTGCCCGCGATTGACTTTTTTGACCCCCCGCGATCGCGGGCTCCTGTGCCACGTGTCGGCACAGGGTTAACCCTAAAATCCCTTTGACGAACCCTAAACCCTAATCTTCGGCCGCACTATATAAGGGGGGGGACCAAGACACGGCCACTCTCAATTTTTTTAATCACTCTCTCAATTTTTAATCAAACTCTCTCAATTTTCTCCCACTCTCTCAATTTTGTCGTGTGGAATACGCGTTCGGGTTTTGTGAAGATGTCTCGTATTACCTCTTTGGTATGTTTTCCTTATGTTATTTGTTATTTTTTGTATGTTATTTTAAGTTAAGATATATGATTTGTAGGTTGTTATAGTGTTTATAACTTATGTTTGAATATGTTCTATGTTTAACATGATATGTATGGTTTTATGTTTGAATGTGATATTTGTATGTTATAATGTGTATGTTGTTATAGTGTGTTTTTTCATATAAAAATTGTTAGGAGTGTTTTTTTATAAAAAAAATTGTTAAGAGTGTGTTTTTATAAAAAAAAAATTGTTAACAATGTTTTTTTATAAAAACACACTCTTAACAATTTTTTTATAAAAACACAACCTTAACAATTTTTTATAAAAACAGTTTTTTTATAAAAAATGTTTAATAGTGTGTTTTTATAAAAAAATTGTTAAGAGTGTGTTTTTATAAAAAAAACACATTTTTAACAATTTTTATATGAAAAAACACACTATAACAACATACACATTATAACATACAAATATCACATTCAAACATAAAACCATAAAACTATAACAATTTTTTTATAAAAACACACTCTTAACAATTTTTTATAAAAAAACACATTTTTAACAATTTTTTTATAAAAACACACTCTTAACAATTTTTTATAAAAAAACACATTTTATAAAAAAATTGTTAAATATGTGTTTTTTATAAAAAAAATGTTAAGAATGACAACTTAGGTCCCTACGGTTTTAAGAATGACAACTTAGGTCCCTAAACTTTTAAGAATGCCAATTAGGTCATAAACTTTTAAGAATGACAACTAGGGTCCCTAAACCGCACTTTATCTCTATATAACAATATGATACGTTGAAATAAAATAAACCGCACTTTATCTATATATAACACTATTATACGTTGAAATAAAATAAACCGCACTTTATCTATATATAACACTATTATACGTTGAAATAAAATAAACCGCACTTTATCTATGTATAACACTATTATACGTTGAAATAAAATACAAGCGCACTTTATCTTTATATAACACTATTATACGTTGAAATAAAATACAACCGCACTTTATCTATATATAACAATATGATACGTTGAAATAAAATAAACCGCACTTTATCTATATATAACACTATTATACGTTGAAATAAAATAAACCGCACTTTATCTATATATAACACTATTATACGTTGAAATAAAATAAACCGCACTTTATCTATGTATAACACTATTATACGTTGAAATAAAATACAACCGCACTTTATCTATATATAACACTATTATACGTTGAAATAAAATACAACCGCACTTTATCTATGTATAACACTATTATACGTTGAAATAAAATACAACCGCACTTTATCTTTATATAACACTATTATACGTTGAAATAAAATACAACCGCACTTTATCTATATATAACACTATTATACGTTGAAATAAAATACAACCGCACTTTATCTTTATATAACACTATTATACGTTCAAATAAAATACAACCGCACTTTATCTATATATAACACTATTATACGTTGAAATAAAATACAACCGCACTTTATCTATATATAACACTATTATACGTTGAAATAAAATAACACCGCACTTTATCTATATATAACAATATGATACGTTGAAATAAAATAAACCGCAACATCTATATAAAATAAAATAAACTGCAGCATCTATATATAACACTAACTATAACATCTGTGAATGACTATGTAGAAGGATTTCTTTAACATCGACTTGACGCTGAGGTGCAAAGTTTCATACATCGAGGAATTAGGAGCGCTGTTTAGGGGATTAGGTGATCGCGCGGATACCCTTGAGACCATCTATAGAGGGACACCGTTCGGGCCATGGATGGATGTGTCTTACTCTGGTGGCGACCCTACGCTAGTACACATGTTTCTACAGTTGGAGGTCGAGGACGCCAACGCTGAGCTGGAGGAGATGCATTTTGATTTCTTCGGCTCTCAATTGCATTTTGGGCGTCGGGAGTTCTGTCTAATTACAGGACTACGTTTTGGAGAGGCTCCCCCCCTTCCTCCCTTAGAAGACTGCTCCTTCGTTCCTAGGGTTTTCGGCATTTCAGCATCTCGTTTGAAGCTGAAGGCAGCCCGGGAAAAGATGAAAGAGGGCCTTAGTGCCCTAACCGACGACGATGCTGTCCGTGTATGCTTGGTGGTGATCGTGGATATGGGCTTCCTGGGCCGTGAGTATAGCCAGCATGCTTCATCGACGGTCCTTAGGGCCGTCGAGGACCTTGAGCTGTTTAACAGCTACCCGTGGGGTAGCCATATCTGGACACATTGCTACTCTAATCTGCACCGAGCCATAGGCAGACTCTAATCTGCACCGAGCCATAGGCCGCTAGAGACACGTGTACACTATCTGGAGGAAGTCTACAGACAGTTTAGCGCTGTCAATGTTAGTGTTTAACTTAATTTGTTGGCCACGTTTATTTAGTTTGTATATTAATATTACGTTCTAAATTTGTTTTAGCTGTCGAGTACGACACCGATCCCCGCTCCGTTCGGACAGGGGGCACATGCGACGTTTGCCACCACATCCCATCCGTCATTCCCTGAAAATGTAAGTGACATTGAGTAACCATTATAGTTATATGTTTGTTCCTAAGTTTGTAACTCTTATAATGATCAATGTCACGCAGGTCGGGATGTCGGAAACGCCGTTCGCCACCACATCCTATTCTACTATCCCGGAGAGTGTAAGTGACACTGAGTAACCATTATAGTTATATGTTTGTTCCTAATTTTGTAACTATTTTAATGATCAATGTCACGCAGGCCGGGATGTCGGGGGCATACACCTCGCAGATGCCGCCGCCGTTCGCCACCACATCATATTCGACTATCCCGGAGAGTGTTAGTGACACTGAGTAACCATTATAGTTATATATCGATAATCCTAATTTTGTAACTATTTTAATGATCAATGTCACGCAGGCCGGGATGTCGGGGGCATACACCTCGCAGATGCCGCCGCTGTTCGCCACCACATCAATCACAAACATCTTTGGCGGTTCGGCCGATGACTATTACAGGCCGGAAATGCATACTGTAAGTTATTTTGGTAGTTTTGGTTTAATTGTGAACATTTCCTAAATTGTACTTAAAACATTGAGTAACGTAACTTTCAGACGGGGTCTCCTATTATCCAGGATCACTTCTCGGAGCACTTCTCGGAGCCTGACGATGACTTGATGGATGTTGTAGATCCACCACCACAGGTGACCCCGCTCCCTCTAAAGCGGTCGCATAAAATTTCACAATGGTTTCGTCACCCGTTTGGCCAACAAGGATCTACGACACCACCGCCCGCTAAAAAACAAGCAAAGAAAGCGGGGGGAAAGAAGGGAGGAAAGAAAAAGGGAAAGGTGCCTTCACCGGAGCCTCAACCGGCATCAGAAATATTGAGGATGTGCCGGACTGGTCGCCTCCCCAACTTGACATTCACCCCTTACGGGGGCTTAGAAATCAACCCCTCGTTTTTTGAAAAATTGCTTGCGGATGACCCTGTGAACTCTGACTTAGACGATACGGTTAGTATGAAGTTAAATTATAGTCATATATAATCAAATATATTTATATTACATGTCTAACCATCTATTTTTTATGCATAGCACGTCGATTCTTGGGTTAGCCTGTTGCAAAAACATCGTGGCGTAGACACGAGGTGGACCATCATGCACACTATGTTCTTTCAGTGTATACTGATGGAGCATCAAGGTCCCGCCTCCGTGATCGAAATATGCAATGGCTCGGAAGGGACCTCTTGGACTCTCCTCGATAGGGTATGCAAATCGTTTTACTGTTGTTTTATTTAATAACATATATGACATATATTGTAATATTTCAGGTGTACATCCCCATATGCTTGCATCCCAGACATTGGCTGCTTGGAGTGTTTGAACTAGACACTATGGTCATGACCCTATATGACAGCGAAAAGGACGGTCTCTGCAAACAACAATTGACAGAGCAGATGCAATCGTTTAAAACAAAACTATATACGTTCTTTTCATTGATCGGGGATCATAGACGTCGCGAAGTGTCAAGTATCTTTCGCACAAAGATGGCCGGCCAAGTACCCCAGCAGACCGGGTTATATGCGGATTGCGGTGTATGGGTATGCCGTAATGTCCAAAAGTTGATAAATAACGAGGAGATATGGGTACCCCCTAACGAAACCGACGATGAGGCAATGGATTTCCGCCGACATATGGCGGAGTCAATTTATGCGCATTGTCTAATAGGGCCACGTTAGGTTGTTTATGTAACATTAAATAATTGTTATTTTTAGTATTAACTTATTTTGTTAAAGTATTGTGATTGATTGACTTACTGTTTACTTCATTTGGTTTTTGCTAATTTCATCCATTTACTCAACTTTGAGTATCGATATCTCTTTCACACATACTCTATTTTGGACGCATTATATATCATTTCGAAGATCTCATATAGAAGAACATAAACCTACTAAAAGTTAGTTATATATAACACATATATATAAATTTAAATGCGTCCAAAGTTTAGTAAAACCCATATTTCCAACACCTAGTAAGTAGGTTTAGGAAACTTGCGATAATCCTAATACAGAGATTATTGGATGAACAAGCATTTATTTCTTGATTATTGGGGTATTGGTTCTTGTTGTCTGGAAGTGATTCATATGATGCAAAAATTGGTATCATGTAATGTAGAACAATATCTATATTATAGAAACTTGCATTTGATAGTACCATATAAATATGATCTAAATTCTCATTAATTAGCTATGTTTGACTACTTAAAGACTAATTTTCTGCCTAATGAAAGACCTTTATTCAAGAGCAGACGAATATTGCAGTTACTTTTTCAGTGGAATCATGCAGGCAATTTTTTCAGACGAAATCTATAAACACTGTTGGTGCAAGTGTACCACATCTCTATATATTTATATATATTTATTTTGATGATTACAAAACACAACGCATTATTGTTTATCTAACAATTTAATCCAAGTGTGCAGTTGTTGAAGAACACGAAGATTTAATCTGAAGGGTTCAAGACGGAAGTGTTTACGTCGTCATTATTGTTTATAACTAATAATGATAAACACCCTAAAATAATATACCACTTGGATATTTCTAAAAACCCAACAATTAATTTTAATAAGGTTTTTGAGAAGATTCAGCAAGATTGGTTGCTGTCCTGGAAGGTTCTTTTCTGACGCCGGTATACCGTGGGGAATACCCGGTATACCGCGGGTACACCAGGCCGGTATACCGCGGGTGTACAGCCGGTATACCGCGGAAGTCCGTGTGCAATTCCTATTGGCTGAAAGTGTTTTTCCTGACGGCGGTATACCGCGGCGGTACATCCGGTATACCGCGGGTACGTTTTTCCAGAAGTCAACTTTGCATGTAGCCGTTGTGTACCAGTGTACTTTCTGACCGCGGTATACCGCGGTGTGCAAGGCGGTATACCGCCAGGTCATGTGACCGTTGGAAGGCTTCCTGATATATATACATGCATGCTGGAGAAGAGAAGCAGATCTAAGACCTCAGAATACAAGAACAGTAACAACAAGCTGCTACCACCTCTCAGCTCTCTCAACTATTTATAATATATATTTTATAAAATATTTTTTATAAAATATCCAAGTGTGAGATATTATACAAGAGTGATTACCCATTGTGAGTTATACTCCTCTTGTAAGTTTTTGAATAACGGGTGTGTGATCCTGTTTATCTCATAGCAGAGGCTTGAGAAACTATTACAATACCTTTGTACTTGGTTTGTATTTCTACCGTAAAGAATACATTTATTGGATCGTGTCGAGAAGTGTCTCGGCTGCTGGTTTATCACAGTTGGTGGTAAATCAGTAAATCTCTGTGTCAAGTATCTCTATCCCTTATCTCTTTATTTATTCCGCTGTGCTATATTATATTTATTTATATAAACTGCTTTGCATTTATATTTATTTATATAATCTCTGTGTATTTAAATTATATTTGTCTATATAATTGTTGTATACTTATTTATTTATACTCTGCTTTATTTATTCTGTATTTATTTGTAAAAAGAATTTTTGAAAGTAAAAGATTTTAAATACAACCTTACCCCCCCCTAGGTTGTCTAACATTTGGTATCAGAGCGGGGCTTTCAAAAATTTTCTGTTTAAATTTTTAAAGTCATTTCTTTAATTTTTTTTAAATGGCTCAACAAACTAATTTTGTGTTCTCTAAAACTCCTTTGATAGATACTGAAAAGTTTGGCATTTGGGCCGAGCTATTTGAATGTCACGTTCGTGGCAAAAGTCAAAAAATTTGGGATATTATAGAAAATGGGAATTTTAACCCTACTATTATAAAAAATAATGTTATTGTTGATAAACCTGTTAAGGACTGGACTCCCACTGAAGAATCTCATTATTGTTTAAATTTTGAAGCTAAAAATATATTATATGCTGCTTTAACTTCCGATGAAATAGAAAGAGTTTATACTTATAAAACTGCTAATCAAATCTGGCAAAGCTTGAGCGACACTCATCGTGGAAATACTCAAGTTAAAAGCTCTAAAATAAATATTCTTGTTCATGATTATGAACTTTTTGAAATGTCAAAAGATGAGTCAATCGACTCAATGTTTAAACGTTTTAACCTCATTATGACTACCTTGAAGGGATTAGGTCGTACTTATCCTAATGAGGATTATGTAAGGAAAATTCTTCGAGCACTTCCTTCGGAGTGGATGGCAAAAATCACATCCTTGGAAGACTCCCGAGATCTCGCAACTATGAAGCTCGATGATCTCATCGGCAATCTTAAAGTGCACGAAATTGCACTAAGAAGAAATCAAGTCCGGGAGCAAGTCAAAAAGAAATCCATCGCTCTCAAGGTCGTTGCCTCAAAAGAAAAGGAAGAGGAGGAAGATGCAAGTTCATCCGATGATGAACCCGAAAATCTTGACGATTTAGTCAAGTTGGTAAGAAAACTTTCTAAACTTCTATCTAACAAAAAGTTTGCCAATATTGATAGGTTTCAAGAAAATGAAGACTACCGTCGTGGTAGGAAAAACCAAAGTCGCAACGTCCACAAAAGTGAAGACAATTATGACGAATCTAGCGACGATGAAAAAGCCAATAAAAAGAAAGGCTTTTGCTATGTGTGTGGTGACAAGGATCACTATGCAAGTGTGTGTCCGAATCGAGCAAAACAAATCAACACACCAAAAGCTCTCGTTGGAGGCGCGTTGAGCGCAAGCATAGATGAAGCCAAAAATTTTTGTTTCATGGCCGACCATGATAATGAGGTATCTTCATCATATCTTTTTGAAAATAATTGTGATAGTAATTATAGTGATAATTATTACAGTGACGATGAAAATAATCTTGACGAATTATATAAATCATTTCATGCTATGGCCGCTCTCGCAAATAAATATAAAGATGAAATTTCTAATTTAAAAGAAACCGTATCTGCATATAAAAAGGAAATAGATGACGGTAAACAAAAATCTGCTCATGATTTAGATGTTATCACTAAATTAGAAAATAAATTAAGTGAAAAAGATATTTGTAAATCTTGTGTTATTTTAAATGATAAAATTGCATGCTTAAGTGAAAATAAAAAAGAAAGTATTGCATGTACAAAATGCGAGTCTCTTGAAAATGAAGTTGCATATTTAAATACTAAATGTAAATCGCATGAGAAAGATAATCTGTTAGCTAATGCTTTTCAAAATAGCAATGATAAAGTGTTAAAAATGCTAAATATGTCTAATCGCATAAATTGTCGTAAAGGCATTGGTTCCGATACATGTGTTGATAAATGTTCGTGTAAACCCATTAAAAGATTTTTTGCATCTCCTAAAGTTGATACGAGAAAACCTCCATACATGTCAAAAATAAAAAATGTGAATTATGGAAGGAAACCGCATGCGTTTATGTATAATAATAAGTTTGCGAATCCTAAGAAAAATGTTAATCCGCATACTTCTTTTTACGTCTATGATGAATACGATCGTAAAATTAAAATGGTTAGAAAATGGATTCCGAAAGGAATGTTTAATGTTGATAATCCCGGTGGGATGCGTTTGTGGTTTTAAACCATTTATATGGCTTTGTATGTTTGTCGTGTTTGTTTTATGTCGACAACATATTTTTTGCAGTTTATGTTTTTATACTAACTGTTAAAAGGACCCATAAGAAAAGGGTACCACGAAATATTTTCTTTGCCTTTTGTAGGTGTTTCCTGGCGAGGATATAATACGTGTTTCCTGGCGAGGATATAATACGTGTTTCCTGGCGAGGATATAATACGTGTTTCCTGGCGAGGATATAATACGTGTTTCCTGCCGAGGTTATAATACGTGGTTACCTGCCGAGGTTATAATACGTGGTTACCTGCCGAGGTTATAATACGTGGTTACCTGACGAGGTCATAATACGTGGGTATTTTTTTAAATCACATAAAATTAACCGAATATTGAAGCCTTAAGATCCGTTTTGGTGCAAGTGTTTCGTATTGGTTTGTATATCTTTGTCTCTATTGCTTTTTGCATTTTATTTTATCCCTCAAATTTTATAAAATCAATTTGATATCGTTATTAATTTGAGGGGGAGCGTTTTAGCTCTTTTACCCATGAGTGTATGCTACCTCAATTATATGCATATTTTGAGGGGGAGCATCTCTCGAGGGGAAGCATACCGTCTTTCTTGACCCTTTTTGTTTCGACAAACGGGGGAGAGAAACCGCATATGCTCTTGCTTAGCGGTTGTGTTTGTCATCATCAAAAAGGGGGAGATTGTTGGTGCAAGTGTACCACATCTCTATATATTTATATATATTTATTTTGATGATTACAAAACACAACGCATTATTGTTTATCTAACAATTTAATCCAAGTGTGCAGTTGTTGAAGAACACGAAGATTTAATCTGAAGGGTTCAAGACGGAAGTGTTTACGTCGTCATTATTGTTTATAACTAATAATGATAAACACCCTAAAATAATATACCACTTGGATATTTCTAAAAACCCAACAATTAATTTTAATAAGGTTTTTGAGAAGATTCAGCAAGATTGGTTGCTGTCCTGGAAGGTTCTTTTCTGACGCCGGTATACCGTGGGGAATACCCGGTATACCGCGGGTACACCAGGCCGGTATACCGCGGGTGTACAGCCGGTATACCGCGGAAGTCCGTGTGCAATTCCTATTGGCTGAAAGTGTTTTTCCTGACGGCGGTATACCGCGGCGGTACATCCGGTATACCGCGGGTACGTTTTTCCAGAAGTCAACTTTGCATGTAGCCGTTGTGTACCAGTGTACTTTCTGACCGCGGTATACCGCGGTGTGCAAGGCGGTATACCGCCAGGTCATGTGACCGTTGGAAGGCTTCCTGATATATATACATGCATGCTGGAGAAGAGAAGCAGATCTAAGACCTCAGAATACAAGAACAGTAACAACAAGCTGCTACCACCTCTCAGCTCTCTCAACTATTTATAATATATATTTTATAAAATATTTTTTATAAAATATCCAAGTGTGAGATATTATACAAGAGTGATTACCCATTGTGAGTTATACTCCTCTTGTAAGTTTTTGAATAACGGGTGTGTGATCCTGTTTATCTCATAGCAGAGGCTTGAGAAACTATTACAATACCTTTGTACTTGGTTTGTATTTCTACCGTAAAGAATACATTTATTGGATCGTGTCGAGAAGTGTCTCGGCTGCTGGTTTATCACAGTTGGTGGTAAATCAGTAAATCTCTGTGTCAAGTATCTCTATCCCTTATCTCTTTATTTATTCCGCTGTGCTATATTATATTTATTTATATAAACTGCTTTGCATTTATATTTATTTATATAATCTCTGTGTATTTAAATTATATTTGTCTATATAATTGTTGTATACTTATTTATTTATACTCTGCTTTATTTATTCTGTATTTATTTGTAAAAAGAATTTTTGAAAGTAAAAGATTTTAAATACAACCTTACCCCCCCCTAGGTTGTCTAACAAACACATTCAAATAATAATAATTTAAAACGATTTAATGAATTAGTTAATATATGATTATTATGTTAATGCGATAGGAGTGTAAAACAAAATTGAAAAAAAAATAAGAGATGTACCATAAATTAAATAATTAATTATAAGGGTATGAATTTTAAATATAAAAAATATTTTTTTATGTAGTGTATAACTGTATATGATATATATTAAAATATATAAATCCATAAAAATTCAAGATTGGGCTCATTTCGAACATATCGAAGAGACGATTATAATGGTGTAATTTGTTAAAATTAAAACGTATTTTTTTAACGTATTTTAGTTAATAAACGATTATATGTGTTAAATGTAAAATTAAAATAATGAAATTAAAAGGTATAAAGTAAATTTAGTAAATAAGTATAGGGGTTGAAAGTGTAACATTTCATTTTAAATTCGATAAAATGGACGAAATGGGGTGAACAGTGCCAAAATATCAAAATTTTCATAAATGGTCCCTGGAATTTTTCAAAAATGGTCCCTTGCAATTGAAAAGTCACAAAAATAACCCCATCGCGGGATGAGCCCGCGATCGCGGGATTCCATTTTTCAAAAATGGTCCCTGCAAGTTTAAAAAGTGTCAGAAAAGGTCCCTGGCCCGCGATCGCGGGCTCTTATCGCGGATTTTTGGGGTATTTTTGCAAAGTGGGAGAGATTTTGGGTATTTCAGTAAAAGATGGTTTGACTTAGGGTATTTTAATTAATTTCCCTTGTTTTATATTCCTTATGTTTTTATATTTCATTTTACACATTTATCATATCAAAAATACATAGTCATAGATCAACTAAAATACATTATAAAATGCATTTTTTTTAAAATTATGCTATTATAATCTGCTCCTCATAAATTTCAAAATAAGTTTAATATTTAATATTTTTGAATTTAATAATTATGTAAAATATCAAAAATACGTATCAAGAATTTTCAAGAATAGCGTATCGAGATTTTTTTAAAACTTGTACATTTTACACCCTTATCTGTATTTATTTATTTATACTCCTTTAAAAAAATTATTTACGGTTATTCTTGAATTTGTAAGAGGTATAAATCTCAATACATCATGTACAAGTTTAATAGCTTCAAAACCTTACACGTTCAACATGGTAGTTAAAAAATAAAATTGTTTTTTTATTTTTAAATTACATTTTATACCATTATAATTAGTTATTAAATTTACTTTATATTTTCTCTTTTTTATTTTTAATTTTACATTCTTATCATATTAACATACATAATTGCATATAAACTAAAATACATTAAACAAATATGTTAATTTTTTTTATAAATTAGTCTCATCAAAACCTTCAAACTGAGCTAAAACGTTATGGGTTTGCAGACCCCTCTATCGAACGAATCTTTTTCAATTTTGACCAATTAACCATTTTGAGTTTTAATTTATACATCCGATATGCGATTTAAAAACACATAAAATCATAAAATTGTCATCGTGTGATGGAGAATAAAACTGAATATAAAACAATATTATTCCTTTTGAATTCTTAACTTTAGATTCGAGATGTTTCGTGCCGCTTCACACGCTGGTACATTATCTAGTGTTAATTAAAAAATGTTATAATTACACTTTTATTGCATGTCTTTTTTATCCTAGATATTCAATAAAAGTGGTTTTTTGACATGGAAACTTTAAAAAAAATGTGATGGTTATTATTAAAGAAATATAACAAGTTTTGAAGTTGTTTTCAAAGTGGAGGAGGACACGAGGTTGGTAAATCAAGAAAGTTAAATTAGAAAGAAAATAATAAAACATCGATTTATAGAAATAGCAATGTTTGTTTGTTTGTTAGTAGTTTAATGACACAAACAACTTATTCAATTAGTTATACATGATTGTTTGATATTGGCTTATTCATTAAGTTTTTAGGGGAAACTTTATATAGAAAGCCAAGTTTCTTTTTTCAAACTTGCCTCTCCAATTAAAAAACACGATTATTCCATCTATGGAAAAAACCGTTATAGACAAACAAATTTTTGCAATCTATACAAACATTAATTCCCACATAATCTTTATCTCAACAGGACTTGGGGTCTGTCTGTTAGCAGCTTAATGAACTTAATGGAACTCACAACGTATTTGATCGCTCAGATTTACTTGATTGTTTGGTAGTGGTTTAATTATTAGAAAGTGGCTTATATATTCTAGTGAGCTTCTAGGAGTAAGGTTTATTCATAAATCCAAGTTTTTTCTAAACCTAACTTTTCTTCTACGTTCATCTCATTTATGAAAAAACGCTTCTAGACAAAAATCAAATTAATCCACTTAAACAATTTTATTTAAAAAAAATAGAAAACGAATCATCCATACATATATATTTTCAAGTTAATACATATTCAGTTTAAAAATAATACATTTTTAAATAGAAAATGAAAATAAATTATATAAATATTTGTTGGTAAAGCTCTATGCATGTTATGTGCTTCACCCCATGCATGCATTTTCTAATTAAAAAATAATTAATTTAGTTTTGAAAAAAAAAGGAAATTGCATGTGCATTGTTAATCAAATAAGTCCAAAAACCCATTATTTATTATTTAATTCTTTAGTTAACATTAAGTAATGCACAATGAGCCACGTCACCCTCAGTTTATGTGATCAAGGTGCATCCATTCCATGTTCCATCTCTTTCTCGACGGCTATATAAGAACCGGCTCGGCTTGGCTCGGCTAGTCGCCTTTTTATCGTTGCAGGTTTTTTGAATTTGCATAAGGCCGTGCGTACCACCTCGGGTACCACGGCGGGTTCACCATCGGTTTGGCATCGGGTAGGGCGGGTTGACGGTACGGGGGGTCGCGGGTTCACATCGGGTTGGGGGTAGTGGGTAAGAGTGGGTTCGGGAACCCGGCTTAACACGCCGTAAATTTATTTATTTTTTATTTTTATTTTTTTAGGGTAAGGAGGGTAGGAGAGTATTAAGCTGATGTGGCATCAGGGTTCAGTGGGTTCGATAGGAAGCGGTACTCCACTTTAGGGTAAGGAGGGTAGGAAAGAGAAAAGCTGATGTGGCGCTGAGGTGACATCAGGGTTCAGTGGGTTCGATAGGAAGCGGTACTCATAGTCTAAGGCCAATATAAATAGTTAATTGGGCCGTTAATCCAAGTTAATGTGAAGGCCCACTAAATAATACATAAGGCCTAAAAGAAGTAGGTTCGAAAAAGCAAATCTAGCCCAAATAATTCTCTTCATGGATTTATGTATCACTTTTATCAAGAGTAAATTACGTTTTTAGCCCTTGTGGTTTGTTAAAAGTTGTGACTTCTTGTCTTTGTAGTTTCAAAATTTTGGTTTCTTTTTAGTAGTATATAATTTATTGTTATTTTTGTGATTAGGGTAACTCCTATTTAAGTATGAAAGGATGAAAAAAGCAAAGAAATTGTATACCAAGGGACGAAAACAACAATAAATTGTTAATAATAAGAGCCTCTACGTGTAGCTCAGTTGGTGGAGTGATTTTTCCAAATACAAGGCGGGTCACGAGTTTGAACCCCCCCCCCCTCCTCTTTCGGTGCATGCGCTAGTCTCAGCCGCTAAGTAATCCCAAAATGGCCTCTCACATTAGTGTTCTTGGAGGCGGGTTTTGTGTGGTGCCGGTTGGAGTTGCCAGTAATCAACATTTTTTCCCAAATTTGTAAATAATAATGACAAAAACAACGATTAATTGTAAATCATAGAGATAGAATCATAGAAAACATAATCTCAAAAGCACATAGACGAAATAGCAATTTTCAATAAACCATAGGGGCGAAAACATAATTTATTTCTTTTATTAAAGAATACGTTTTAAACCTCATTTAAAATCGAAAAGATCATACAATAACGTTATTTGTTTATCATATAATTTGCTTTTCGACTTTTAACGAATCAATTATTAAAATTCAAATAGTTTATACAACGATTGTTACCGTTATCTGTTTATCATATAACTTGCTTTTCAACTTTCAATGAATTAATCATTCATCTGAATTGGAATCATTGTATAAACTATTTGTTTATCATATAAATGTTTTATTATCGACCTTGTAATTTAGAATTTTTGCATATTTTTTTATTTCAAGAACGATATGTCAGGTTTTTTGTCGACTATATCATCATTTCAACAGATAAATGGATACTTTCATTCGTTCACCTAAAAAAATAACCGATCCTTTTTATTTCGATCATAACATTTTTTTCCATGAATAAAACTTTTTGAAACCATGTATAATAACATATTCAATATATTAATCTCACAAACTCTAATTACTTATTAGTTTTTATATTTTTAAATAATTTTATTACTTTTTAATTGAAAAAATATCTAAGATGAAGAAAGGTCCAAAATAGATGGTATCCATGTCTATTTTTGGAAAGAATTAATTCATGTTTAGATCAATAAACATTATAAAGTATTAAGTAGAGTTTGGTTGGATTTTTGTTTTCATATGATTTTCTAATAAAATAAATATTTTCAATATTTTGGCTAAATTTGTATTTTTATTAAGATTTTTTACTAAGATAAAATACCAATGAAAAGGCCAAGTTCTAATCCATGTTAATTTAGATGTAATTATTTATACATCATAGTAATATCAATATTTATTTTCTAAGAACATCGATAAAACTAATGACATGAAGAAAAAACCAAAAAAATAACAATGGCTTCTTAATATTTTTTCATTTTAAAATAACAAAAACAGTAACAACGTTTGTTTAAAGTATAAAACGACATGAAAAAGATTTGAAAAAATCAGTGTTAGGTAACTTTTTTTTATTACGACAGTATTTGGAATTTAGTGACAAGTGAGTGTCGGTTTTAATTGTACACAAACAAACAAAAGAGATTAAGATGATGAAGAGTAGTTTGAAGACAAAAGAGCATGTTAAGTTAGGTTTAAGCAAGTTCTTATCCACACCAAACCTAAAGCAAAATAAAGGACAAGAAAGGACAAATTTGCATCAAGAACTCCATGATCTTTGGTTTAGATCAAAACCCTAATAAATATAAGTTTAAAATGACTAAATCCTAACATGGGTCTCTTTAATTTCAATCAAGATTTTGTTGTCAACCACTCGTGATCTTTCTTGATGTTGTGATTATGATGTCTTCGAACCCCTAATTTGTCTTCTTTTCACACTAGTTGACGAACGACTTCAGTATGTGAATACATTATTATACGGACTATAAGGCTAATTAATTGGCTTTAGATAAGGATCAATATTAGAATTTATTTGGTTTGCTAAGATTTGAAGTACCTAAGAACGTATGTGAACCCTACCTTTTTGTGGTTGAACACATAATAAGACGAATTTTGTGGTTTTTGATAACACTGTTCAAGATCATGGTACGTACATGGTTAATGTTTTTGTAAACATAGCTCACCATATCTCTGATTTGTGTAAATGACCATGTGTCTAACGAAATGATAGGGTTTTCTTATGTGATTAATGAGTATATGTTTGCAATGGCAAAAATTAGAGATTGATTCATTGATCAACAACTTAGCTTGTCATTCAACTCTACTCATCTACGCTCCTAAGATTTTTTTAATATGGGTTTGTCAATCTTTTAGTAGAAACGCGAGAGATGAAAACACAAAATAGAAGATCGTATTCAATAGAGATAGATAAAAGACTCAAATACATGCTCTAGATTGGTTGTCTTATGATCGGATAGTGAAGAACGAATTAGGCCCAGTCAAATCTAAAAAACGACCACATTTTCAAGTTTGTAGACCAATTGCAACAAATATCACACCAATTCTAGAAATGAAACTATTGTACATGATTTTCCCGTCTAAGGCTAGCGTTTAATGTATTGAAGAACATATATGTGTTTGATTCATATGTATCCGGTTCACTATGTGAAACTTTTCTACGTGTAACTTTGTTTCACAAACATACTAAAAAGTTTCACATTGTGAAACAAATACATGTGAACAAAACACATTGTGAAACAAATATATGTTAATCATTAATCTAAATTATATTCTTAGATGGAAAAAATCATATGAAATAACACATGATACACTAGTTTCAAGGTTTATATAATTTCATGGATTCTCCAAAGAAAATTCTTATATATATATATATATATATAGGGTCTCCTTCTTTTGTTAACCAGTGCATATATGCACATCAGGCAATTGTAATATGTGCATATATGCAATGCCCGATGTGCATATATGCAATACATGAAAAAGTTAACAAAAGAAGGAGACCCTATATATATATAGGGGAGCGATCATTTGAAAACCACCCTTAAAATGAAAACTTTACAAACCGAAACCAACCAATCAGTGATTTTCTTTTTTTCCGTTTTTTAATGTCAGGGACATAATTGTCATTCTCTTTAGACCGTTTTATTTTAGGTATTTATCCATTTGAATTGTTTTTGGATTTATACTATATTGTTACCGTTTAATTAGGGAAATTATTATTTTTTTAATCTTTTGAACAGCTTTTCTTTTTTTACTGTATTGGAATAATAAATGATTAGCTTTCTTAGACCATGAGTACCTCCAACCCACGAACCCACTGAACCCTGATGCCACCTCAGCACCACATCAGTTTTTCTCTTTCCTACCCTCCTTACCCTAAAGTGGAGTACCGTCAACCCACGAACCCACCGAACCCACTACCCACAAATCTGCAACAAAAAATGTTAAAAAAATAAACCTGCAACAAAAACCCTGAACCCGCTACCCACAAATCTAGTTCCCGAACCCACTCCTACCCGCTACCCCTACCCGATGTGAACCCGGACCCCCCCCCCCCCCCCCCCGTACCGCCCTACCCGCCAGATGAACCCGTCGTGGTACCCGATGGCGATACGCACGGCCTTAGGGATGAATGTGGCCTCCATGGTTTACAAGATTTCAGTACTTATCACCGTCGTTCATACTTATCATGACCATCATTGATTTTTCTTCCTTCTCATAACCATCGAAGATGATGACTTTTTCAAGAAGGGTCAAGACAAGTACATCAAGACATTGGCATTTCGAGGGTTTCAAAGCTTCCAAGGGGTATCAAAGATGAAGGGAGCATAAACATAAAATTACGAAGAAAAAAAAAGAGGAAAGGGGAGGGTTTCAGGGTTGAAGATGATTGTGATCTCGGAGGTATCATCTCCGTTTTATCTTCGTTCATCGCCGTTCATCTCCGGTTTCATCTCCGTTTTATCTTCGTTCATCTCCGTTACAGCTTTGTTTCATCGCCATTCGTCAACGTTCATCGTTGTTACAACTTCATTTTATCGCAGTTACAGCTTGGTTTCGTCGTCGTTCGTCAACATTCATCGTCGTTACAGTTTTGTTTCATCGCCGTTCATATCCGTTACAGCTTCGTTTCATCGCTGTTACAGCTTCGTTTCATCGCCATTCATCTCCGTTACAGCTTCATTTCATCGCTGTCAACATTCATCGCCGTTACAGCTTCGTTTCATCGCTGTAACGGAATGCTTGTTTCTTCGATGAAATCGGTTTATGATGATATTTTGAAATCAAAGACCAAATTAATTGATTACGCTGGCTGGAATCCAATTTCCTTAATTGAGGTGGTATTACAATGTACAATTTTACCCTTTCATTTTGTTATACTTAATTATGAAAATCAAAAATAATTAATTATTACCATAATTAAAATCAATTAATCTCATTCGTTGATGAAATGATCTATGGTATAGAGATGGGTTTTGTAACAAACCGCACAAAACTAGCCAAACATAAGTCCATCAATTAATTCAAAACTGCCAAACATGGCCCACACATCACAATATCAAAATTTCAACATTTGGGTTCGCGGAATTTACCCTTGATACAGCTGAGAAATATATAACTAAATAAATAAATAAAGGGAAGGTCTTCTACTCCACTTAGACGCAAGCTCCAGCTCACATCTTCCCCTTTCCCTTAGACATGCTCTCTAAAACCTGGTTACCTGAAAAGGGTTTTAGATTTTGAAAAACGAGGGTTAGACCACAAGGTCTAGTGAGATCCCTCAAATAACAACATTCACAACACACATAACATTTTTAAAAGAGTTCACAGGAAGTAGTAAACAATTATACCCTTGATAGTTAAGACAAAACACACGCATACCGATGTTCCATGCTTGGTCATGTTCACACCTGTTAGGGCACACACTCGCCCTCAGAAACTAGACGGAATCTGATCAATCGTTCCATGTGGGACACACTCCCCATAACAATCATAATATCACCTCCTTATACATACCGAATAAAACCACGTAAAAACACACAGTTCAATATATAAATGAACAAGCAATCAAATAAAGTATCGCCAAGCTTCGATTTAGAAAAACTCACCTGATGTCCACGCTAATTGTCCCCACTTGAACTGTTATGATCTACTTGCACCTACATTTCACCCAAAACACACGAGAGTAAAAGAATCACTCAACTAATCGCATAGTGTACCGACTCTCCCTACACTCCTCCCTAAAATACCCCCAAAACAGAGTTCCGAACACAGGAATTCCGGATTCCAGTATTTTCTATTTTCCGGATTCATCATTCCGGATTCCGCCCCTTATTTCGGACTCCACCATCCGGCTTATCCGGACTCCCCAATTCCGGATAATACATCCGGTTTCCGGATACATGCTTCCGGACAACACCGTTTTCCGGAATAGTTCTGGCTTCCGGATAAATCAACTTCCGGAACTTCACTGGACGATTCCGCACCCACATAGGGTTTTATCGATCTGATCGGTCCAACGATTCCCACCCGAATTCCTCTTAACTTCCATCTATTGGGTTTCTAAGCCAGGTAAACAAGGAAATCAATGGAAGGTAAACAAATTTCCCTACATTTTGAGATCAATCGATTTCTCCTAGACAATCACATTTTTCTCCTACAGCCTCACACCCAAAGTATTCTCATGAAGAAATACTATTCCATTATGTAAAAGAATACAGTACAAGAGAGGATGATTACCTTGAATGCTTGATTCTTGATGATCCTTGCAAGATGTCTCCTATTCTTTGCACACGCTCCAATCGCACCCTCAGCCGCACACAGTATTTTGGATGAAATCAGGGTTATTAGGGTTTTACCCTTATTTATATCAATCACACTTGAACACTAGACTTTTGCTTTTCACACTTTGTCCACTAAACTGGGTTATTACAACATCCCCCTCTCAAAAGAATCCCGTCCCCGGAATTCCATCGTCAAACACATGAGGGAAACGGGTCCTCATATCTGATTCCACTTCCCAAGTTGCCCCATGTCCCTTATGGAAGCGCCACTGAACTTTCACCAGCGAGATCTATTTATTTCTCAACTTTCTGACCTTGCGATCTATGATCGCCAACGGCTCCTCAACATAATTTAACTTTGTGTCTCCACGAATGTCTGCTAACGGTACTGCCATGCTTTCTTCGGCCAGACACTTTCTCAGATTCGACGCATGAAAGGTCGGATGAACTCCCCGAAGTTCCTCAGGTAATTCCAACTTGTATGCCACCTCGCCCACGCGTTCGGTGATGGCAAACGGCCTGACATACCTAGGCCTTAGCTTCCCTTTCTTCCCAAATCGTACGACGCCTTTCCACGGTGACACCTTGAGCATAACCTTATCCCCCACCATGAACTCAATCGGTTTTCTTCTCTTATTCGCATACATCTTTTGGCGGTCCTGAGCCACCTTCAACTTCTCTCTTATCACACTAATCTTATCGGCAGTCAACTGCACGATCTCCGGTCCTGCCATCTGCTTCTCTCCCACTTCATATGGTGCTGCTTGAAGACTGGCGTGATAACTATTGTTATACGAGAATTCGATCAACGGCAGATGAGATTCCCACGAGCCCTTAAAGTCTATCACACAAGCATACAACATATCTTCCAAAGTCTGTATAGTCCTTTCATTTTGTCCATCCGTCTGAGGGTGATAGGCGGTGCTCATCAAAAGCTGCGTACCTAACTCCCTTTGAAGACTCCTCCAAAAAGACGACGTGAACCGCCTATCACGGTCAGAGACTATAGACGACGACACTCCATGCCTCGTCACTAATTCATTGACATACAACTTCGCCAACTTTTCTAACGAATCCTTCTCCCGAATAGGTAGAAAGTGAGCCAACTTGGTGAGACGGTCAACTATCACCCATATGGCATCATACCCCTTCGGGGTCCTTGGTAGCTTCGTGACGAAGTCCATTGTGATACTGTCCTACTTCCACACCATCTCCAAGGGTTGCATTTCCCCATAAGGTCTTTGATGTTCTGCCTTGACCTTCAAACAGGTCATACACCGCTCAACAAAGTAAGCGACGTCCTTCTTCAACCCCGGCCACCAATACATTTGCTTCAGGTCTCGGTACATCTTATTGGTTCCCGGGTGTATCGAATACCGCGATTTATCCGCCTCCTCCAAAATACGCTTCCGCAAACCTCCCAACTTAGGAACCCACACTCGGTTCCCCAAACATTTCACACCACTCCCGTTACATTCCAAGGATGCCACATAACCGACAATCCTCTCACTTTTCCACCTTTCTTCTACAAGAGCTTCATCTTGGAACTTCTTAATCTCTTCCAACAGACTAGAAGTTACATCGACTCGAAAGGCCACCACTTTAGTTGGCTCCCTTCTTTCCTTCCGACTCAAAGCATCGGCCATGACGTTCGCTTTACCCGGATGGTAACGGACCTCACAATCATAGTCACTTAACAATTCCACCCAGCGTCGTTGCCTCATATTCAGCTCCTTCTGGTCGAACAAATGCTTGAGGCTTTTATGATCGGAGTAGATCTAACACTTAACTCCATAAAGATAGTGTCTCCATATCTTTAGTGCAAAAACCAACGCCGCTAACTCCCTACCATGAGTAGGGTAATGTTTCTCGTGCTCCTTCAGCTGACGGGACGCATAAGCGGTCACCTTCCCACCCTGCATCAGTACACACCCTAGCCCCAACTTGGATGCATCGCTGTAGATTACGAATCCTTCTGTTCCACTAGGCAACGATAAAATCGGAGCGCTACTCAATTTGTCCTTCAGCTTACTGAATGTTGCTTCCTGAGCCTCCGTCTACTCGAACTTAGCGCTATTCTTGGTCAAAGCGGTCAATGGCGTAACTATACGAGAAAAGTCTTGAATGAACTTCCGATAGTAGCCCGCTAAGCCAAGAAAACTCCTCACCTCCGATGGTGATTTCGGTGGTTCCCATCCTCTAATGGCCTCTACCTTGGTCAGGTCCACCTAGATACCTTCTCCTGACACCACGTGCCTCAAGAATTGGACTTCCCTAAGCCAAAACTTACACTTGGAGAATTTAGCAAACAACTTCTCTCGCCGCAACAACTCCAACACTAAGCGAAGATGCTCTTCGTGCTCACTCTGAGATCGGGAATAGATGAGGATGTCATCTATGAACACAATCACACACTTATCTAACAACGCACTGCACACCCGATTCATTAAATCCATGAACACCGTCGGAGGATTGGTCAACCGGAAGGGCATGACTAGGAACTCGTAATGCCCGTACCTCGTGCGAAAAGCCGTGTTAGGCACATCCTCTTCCCTCACCTTCAACTGGTGATAACCGGATCTCAAATCTATCTTCGAGAAGAAGCTTGCCCCTTGCAACTGGTCAAACAAATCATCGATCCTCGGAAGCGGGTACTTATTCTTAAAGGTCACTTTGTTAAGCTCACGATAATCTATGCACATTCGCATAGACCCATCTTTCTTCTTGACAAAGAGTACCGGCGCTCCCCAGGGTGACGAACTAGGGCGTATGAATCCCTTGTCTAACAACTCCTGCAACTGCGTCATCATTTCCTTCATCTCTGCCGGTGCCAACCGGTATGGCGCATGCACTATCGGTGCCGCTTTATGCATCAAATCGATCTTAAACTCGACTTGACGATCCGGGGGTAAACCCGTCAAGTCATCCGGAAATACCTCCGGGAACTCACTCACCACAGGAACATCCTCTATTCCCTTCTTCTCTTCTTAGCGTCTAACACATACGCTAGGAATCCCTGACACCCCTTCTCTGAACAATGTCTCGCCTTCATCACTGAGATAATGCAAGACTTACGCTCACGCCTATCTCCATATATTACCATTTCAGACTTATCAGGCAAAGCAATATGGGTCATCTTCTTATTGCACACGATGCTAGCACTATTACTAGCCAACCAATCCATCGCCACGACAGTGTCAAACTCTCCCATACCCATTGGGTACAAACGCAAGGGAAACGAGTGACCCTCTATTTTAATTCTACATCCCTCATACACTTCCCCCACCAAGATCCGACCACCATCCGCAATCTCTACCTCAACACCACACTCTAACCGCTTAGGTTTAACATGCAGACACCGAGCAAAGATCGACGATACAAACGAACGGTTTGCACCCGAGTCAAACAACACTTTAGCAAATTTTGAATTAACAAGAAAGGTACCTGTCACCACATCCGACACATCAACCGCCTCCTCCGCCGACATATGAAAAGCCCTAGCTTTCGCTCGAGCTGGCTCCACTTTCCTTTCTCCACCCCTTCCTCCTTGACTCCCACCAAAACCAACCGAAGATCCCTTCCTCAACCGCGGACAATCAGGTTTGATATGATCTGGAGAACCACACAAATAGAAAGCCCTCGGGTTAGGACACTCTCGCGCTATGTGTCCCAACTTCCCACACTTGAAACAACTATCAGGTTCAAATGAACACTCTCCGCGATGCACTATGTTGCACTTTCCACATGGTCTCACCAAACCACGGTCCCACCCGCAGCTCGGGCTTAGAGACCTTAGACCTTTTCACATCCCGAACGGGTCCTTCCCATTTTCTCTTATCCATATTCCTCTCCGACATATGCTAATTCTTCTCCTTCTCAATTAACTCCGTCACGTCAACCGCCGCCTGAAAGGTCGTGGGGCCACGATAAAAATTTGCACAAGTTCCCTCACACTACTCTTCAGTCCCCAGACATATCTTTCAACACGCCTTTCCTCAGTAGGCACATATATCTCCGCGAATCGTGCCTTCTCGGTGAACTTAGAGGTATACTCGTGTACTGTCATCAACCCTTGCTCAAGCCCCAGAAACTCCTCTTCCAACTTCTTTACTTCCGCCAACGGGCAAAACTGAGCCTTGAACCTCCTAGTGAACATTTCCCATGTAGTCGTCTTTGCTACCTCTGAACCCTTACCACCCGTCTCAACATCCCACCAGAAGATGGCATCTGCCTTGAGCATCGACATAGCAAACAATACCTTATCCACCTCAGCACACTTGCTCGTGTCGAAAGCCAGTTCCATCTCACGGACCCATCTCATAGCCAAAATCGGGTTGCGCTCCCCACTGAAAGATGGAGGTTTGCACGACGCAAAAGTCTTAAAAGTACACCCTTTTGTTGTCTTCGGTTCACTAGACACGAATGGAGTCGACAGCGAATAATCTCCCACCAAAGTCGGAGGTAGGCTAGACGCCTCAGTCTTCATCTCGTTCCCACTCTTAGATCGTCCCCCCGACGTGGTCTTAACCTGTTTTTCCAACAATGCTTGCAAAGTCTATTGTAGTTTGCCCATCTCAGCAGTGAACTTTTCCTCGGTCACAAAAGCCTGGTTATAATTTTTCCTCGGGCTTTTTAACTGGCTCCCTCCCACTGAAGCGGTACTCTCGTATTGGGACGGCTCACGCACCTCAGGTGCTCCTGCACTCTTAGCCCGATGGACAGTCGACGCCTTCTTCCCACCTCGAGTCACCACCCCAGTTTCTACTGCCTGGGTGGCCGCTCGTCGGGGTGCTCTTCCCCGACCCCTTCCACGGCCTTCGCCTCTCCCGCGGGTGGCCGCCTGCCTCGGAGGATTCACCGGTCCGTCCTCCCCAATATCTTCCACGTGGATTTCTCCCCCAACCGGTACTGTACCCACAACTGGCACGTACCTACTTCTCAAACTTCTTTTTGACATTCTTGGTTACTGAAACATCACAGGGTAACACAACTTAAGGCAACAATCCCAAAATAACAAGGCAAAATAAGCACAATCATGCACATGTAAATTTGCAATTACACTAGCCAGGTGTAACTCCAAACTTACCTTACATGATAGTTCTCACCGCCCTATTATTCACGTTCCCAGTGAGGTCTACCTAGGTCTTCCTACTTTCTCAGTTGTACTTCCTAATTTCCACAGTTTAAGTTTAGGCTCGTCCGGTCACCTAAATCTCTTAAACTAACGCTCTGATACCAACTGTAACAACCCGCACAAAACTAGCCAAACATAAGTCTATCAAATTAATTCAAAACTGCCAAACATGGCCCACACATCACAATATCAAAATTTCAACATTTGGGTTCGCGGAATTTACCCTAGATACAGCTGAGAAATATATAACTAACTAAATAAATAAAGGGAAGGTCTTCTACTCCACTTAGACGCAAGCTCCAACTCACATCTTCCCCTTTCCCTTGGACATGCTCTCTAAAACCTGGTTACCTGAAAAGGGTTTTAGATTTTGAAAAGCGAGGGTTAGACCACAAGGTCTAGTGAGATCCTTCATATAACAACATTCACAACACACATAACATTTTTAAAAGAGTTCACAGGAAGTAGTAAACAATTATACCCTTGACAGTTAAGACAAAACACACGCATACCGATGTTCCGTGCTTGGTCATGTTCACGCCTGTTAGGGCACACACTTGCCCTCAGAAACTAGACGAAATCTGATCAATCGTTCCGTGTGGGACACACTCCCCATAACAATCATAATATCACCTCCTTATACATTAATAAAACCACGTAAAAACACACAGATCAATATATAAATGAACAAGCAATCAAATAAAGTATCGCCAAGCTTCGGTTTAGAAAAACTCACCTAATGTCCACGCTAATTGTCCCCACTTGAACTGTTACGATCTACCTGCACCTACATTTCACACAAAACACACGAGAGTAAAAGAATCACTCAACTAATCGCATAGTGTACCGACTCTCCCTGCACTCCTCCCTACAATACCCCCAAAACAAAGTTCCGGACACAAGAATTCCGGATTCCGGTATTTTCTATTTTCCGGATTCATCATTCCGGATTCCGACCCTGATTCCGGACTCCACCATCCGGCTTATCCGGACTCCCCAATTCCGGATAATATATCCGGTTTCTGGATACATGCTTCCGGACAGCACCGTTTTCCGGAATAGTTTTGGCTTCCGGATAAATCAACTTCTGGAACTTCATTGGACTATTCCACACCCACATAGGGTTTTATCGATCCGATCGGTCCAACGATTCCCACCCGAATTCCTCTTAACTTCCATCTATTGGGTTTCTAAGCCAGGTAAACAAAGAAATCAATGGAAGGTAAACAAATGTCCCTACATTTTGAGATCAATCGATTTCTCCCAGACAATCACATTTTTCTCCTACAACCTCACACCCAAAGCATTCACATTAAGAAATACTATTCCATTATGTAAAAGAATACAGTACAAGAGAGGATGATTACCTTGAATGCTTGATTCTTGATGATCCTTGCAAGAGGTCTCCTATTCTTTGCACACGCTCCAATCGCATCCTCAGCCGCACACAGTGTTTTGGATGAAAATAGGGTTATTAGGGTTTTACCCTTATTTATATCATACTTGAACACTAGACTTTTGATTTTCACACTTTGGCCACTAAACTTCGATTTATTTTCTTACACTCTAAACTGGGTTATTACAGGTTTCATAGTTTGCCATGTAAGAGTGGTTTGCAAATGAAACCACTTATATATATATGTATATATATATGTGTGTATATATATATGTATATATATATGTGTATATATATATGTATATATATATATAATCATGTAATTTTTTAAAGAGCATGTCATGTAAAATTCATGACGTTATTTTTAATATTAAAATAATCAATGTATAGCATTCGGTTAAATCATTCCAGGAGAGATGGTCCCTCTAATCTCAGTTTTTTCGCAACAGGGTCGGTTATAGCCCATACAGATTTATTGTACTTTACGAGGATTGGTCCAATGGTCGTGGGCCCGATCCTCATGTGCATTCACATAAAAGGCTGATTAAGTGTGGGTTAAGTCACAAACAAGAATGCTTAGTAGTTTTGTCAAAGGCTAAAAAGATATTGATATGAGGTATCATTAAGTTGTGAACAAGTTGAAAGTGCATATGACCCTTTTGAGTAAAGTTTCCCTTATTTGTTTGCTAGCTCAACTAGACAAGCTTTACAAAGTCATCATAGATTATGGCCAATCATATCATCATGTAACCCAATAGTTGTCATTATCATGAATCTTTACTCAATTATTTGGAATATATATAGAAAGTAAAATAAGTTTTATAATATTTTTATTTGAATATAAAGAATAAATACCATCAAATTATTTCTTGGCATGTTAAATTTCTATATTTAGGGTTTGATTAATTTCTCTATCAACTAACAATAAAACCATCTATTTGATTTGTCTCAAAATAAGTATCTATATCTATATCTATATTTTAGTTCGTCTATAGATAAGTGTCCACGTTCTGAAAAATAAGTACATATTTTTTCATTCTACTTTTAATTTATGGAGAAATTATTTATTTCCTCTATTATTAAGCATAAAACTGTCATTTAGTTTGTTAAAAGTGTAATAATTAAGCTTTTTTCTAAAATTGTGTCTTTTTCTTTGTGGAGTCTTGATCTCGGTCGGAGGGAGCATATTTTATGTAAGGATGTCGTCTTATATTGATTTGTATATAAACTATGAGCTTCTTATCAGTTTCTAATAATTTTCCAGTGCTTTTAAGTTGGTTTGCAGTTTATTACGTTGGTTTTTTGTTTTGAGAATCAATACAAAATGCATCAATTCAAATGGTCTTTCGAGATGTAGTATTTTGGACTCGTGCATATGTTGTTGGGTACCGTAGGTAGAGCATATTCCAGCATAGAGGTGGCCAAAAGTCGGGTTCGGGCCGGGCCGGGCCGGGTCGGGTCGGGGGACAACCCGGTTCTGCACAGTAACCGTGCGAACCGGGTCAGGTGAGAACCGGGTCGGGTCGGGCCGGGTTTAAACCGAAATCCCCTGACCCGTTTACTTGTATGTAGAACCGGTTTCGGGAAAACCGGGCCGGGCCGGGCCAAGAACCGGGTCGAAGTAGGGCCGGGGATTTTTTTGTTTTTTAACTGCTTTCTTTGTATAATAATTAATTACTAAACTTTAACAAAGAAAAATTGGATTGGAATCATTGGATAAGTAAAATACACTTTAAAAATACGTTTTATTTATAATATATATCACTAAAATACACTTTTACGTTTTATAATTTATATATAATTTTAAGTTACAAACTTACAAGTTACAAGTTACAATACATAAATTCTAAACATTCGAAGGTCCCGCTCCCGAACTTCCACTCCCATCACCCGGATAGTAATTGAATGGATTATAATTGAATGGATTGTATGGAGCGTAGTATGGATTTTGATCTGGATTGTAGTCTTCAAGAGTATTGTACTGCATCAGTCGTGTAATAGCCGTCTGATCGTCAAGGCGGTCGGTGTCTACATCTTCGTCATCTACGACACTACTAACATCAGAACTATCGGTTACGGACGGCGTACTTAGTAGTTCATCTGTGTCGTTTTCGAATAAGTTTTCTTCCACGCCTTCTATATCATCCTCCAGGTTCGTTCGATTTTGAATGCGGTCTTCTCCATCCAAGTAATCCTTCAGACATACGCAGCACTCCACCGATTTTGGGTTAATTTTGTCCGACGCTCCGATATGATCCTGCCACTAAGAGAAAAGGCCGACTCCGAAGCTACAGTACTAGCTTGGATTGTTAGTACATCAAGTGCAATAGTGGCCATAATTGGGAAACTTGATTGTTTACTTTTCCACCATTCTAATAAATCTAGGGATTCAACATCTACGACGTTTGTGAAGGATGTCGTTATAAAATTAGTACGTACGTATTGATTGAATTCACCCAAATTATCCCCATCATATCTAGCTTTTTTAGAAGATTCCATGACAACCGATTGCATTAAAGTTTGCATTAAGTCTTCTCGGTTTCGGCCACGACTGCTACTAGAACCCGGTGAAAACATTTGAGGTGTAGGGGTTTGTTGGCTTCCTCCCCCATAATTAACTCTATAAATCTCATATAATTGATGAAAATCAGTATTAAATTGTTGTATGCGTTTCCTTGAAAAGCTAGAATTTGTAAGAGAATCCAAACCAAACGATAAACATATTGCTTGTATTAAAACTTCGACACCCGTAACATTTAAAAACGGGTTTAATGCCGCGGCACAAAGAAAAGTGAAGGGGATCTTTTTAAAATATTTTACCAATTTTTCTTTCATTGGTTTCACCACGTCGTGAAAGTGCAAATCTTGTTCGTATTGAGCAATTTTACTTGCCAAAATATAAAGTTGATTTAAAAGTAAAGGGCTCGTTGGATAATAAACACCGGATAACATAGTTGTTGCAGTTTTAAAATCGCCCAAAATATCGTGAAAGCCATGAATCCTTGTCCAATCATCCTGAGTTATCGTGTTATCCGGGTAATGAATGTTATAAAATGCTTGAATATATTGTTGTTGTCTTAATAAATTATCCATCATTTTCCAAGTCGAATTCCATCGAACCGGCATATCGTGCGCCGGTCCCAAAGCTTTAAAACCGACTTGTTTGCAATAATCTCTATATAAGTTTTGCATTTTTTTTATTTCTTGTGAAAATTCGGCGTAACATAAGCCTAAACTTAGTTAAAGGCTCATTAAGTTTACTTAAGCCGTCTTGAACGGCTAAGTTTATTATATGTGCGCAACAACGTGTATGAAATAATTTTCCCTCTAAAATAGGGGATAAAGCCAAACGTAATCGGTCTACGCATGTCGTATTATTACTAGCATTATCAAACGAAATACTAATAACTTTATTTTTTAAATTATAATATTGAAGACATCTCATAATTATAGAAAACTGACGTTCACCCGAATGTGGCGAACCAAAGAGCTCAAACGTGATTACACGTTTGCATAATTGCCACGATCCCGGCACAATCCAATGTGCCGTTATGCATATATAAGAATCTGGCAATCCGCATGGTGCGCTCCATACATCACAAGTTAAAGAAACTTTGTTGGGTAAGTTTAAAAACATTTCTCGCATAATTTTTTGAACCTTATTCCAATATTTTAAAGCATCACGCTTAAGAGTTTGACGACTTACCGAACCATTGTAGCGTGGTTGGAACCCATTTTTGATCATGTTTGTAATGTGAGGATTGTCGAAATGTCCGAACGACAACGCCATTTGAATGACACATTTCATTTGCATTTCTCGGGCGAGATCATTATCATACGACCATACTTGACCGGAATTGTCAAGTATGGGTTGAGTTGGATCGGGACCCGATTTCAACCTCTTGCATCTTTCCTCGAAGTGGCGCTTTAACGTGCTATTTGATTCGGGTTTTAGGAAATCTCCACACCGTTTGCATTGCGCCTTTTTTGTATCGTCGGGAAATTTTACCAAGTTGAAATTATCCCAAACCGGTGATTTTCGTGAATGATCGACAACAATGGTGTAATTTTGTTCGGCCATTTTTTTGATAGTAGAGACTAGAGTAGAGAGTAGAGACTAGAGACTAGAGAATTGTGTGCGTTTTTTGCGAGAAACGAATATAGCGAGAGCCGAGAAATGAGAATTGTATGTGTTTTTTGCGAGAAACGAATATAACGAGAGCCGAGAAATGAGAATTGTAAGCGTTTTTTGCGTTTTGTAAGCAATTGTAAGGTGGTGATCACTCTATAACACCCCTAGTATTTATATGGGGTTTGGAGGGTGTTTTTTGAGGCAAAAAACGGTCAAAAAGGGGTCCCAACGGCTCTCTAACGGTCATATTGTTTTTTGAAAAAAATCGGGTCGGGCCGAGGAAAATCCTATATACGCGAACCGGTCCCGGCTCTCGGGCTTGAAACCGGTTCTTGACCGGGTCGGGCCAGAACCGGTTCTTGGCTGGTTTCGGTTCGGGTCAGCCCGTCGGGTCGGGTCGGGTCGATTTGGCCACCACTATTCCAGCAGACAACCACTTTAACCAGGTAGATAAGTTCTAGAGTTTGTGACAACCTTGCATCTACCCCAAGAGATATAGATGTTGTTTACGAGGAGATTGCAAAACAAGAAGGTTATCATGAGGGTATTTTTGTCATTATCATTATTTACATTCCAATTTCAAAACTATATTCTACGAACGAAACAAAAAGTTAAAGGAATTGAATTGAATTGAATTACATTCAAACCCAATTTTTCATATCCCTTAAACTCCAATTCTCGTTGCATACATAATTCCTTTCAAAAACATTACCCCAACCAAACACCCTCTGACATTAATTATCGTTTTCTAAAAGATCGAAAAACCAAACCAAACCAAACGAGATGAAATTTCAATTTCATTGATCGATCATTTAAATTCACGATCCCTGAACAAATCTTGATCATCTAATCAAACCCAGATTAAGTATTTTTTGTCTTTTGTATTAATTACACGGAGACAAAATAAGCCAACCCCTAACCACAATTAGTCTTGGTGGCTAAGAAACAAATTGGACAAGAAACACTCTTTATTTCTTGTGGTTTTGAGTGGTTTTATAAAATGTGAAGCCAGCCCACAATATTAAAGAGTGTCATTAGGCTTTCACTAATATTCCACAATCTTTCACATGTGAAAGATCATTCTTTGTCTCTAATAACTTTGGAAATTTGTTCAAATGTTGATACCAACCCACATGCCCTTCAATGCTTCTTGCCACTCCTCAATTTCTTCATGTCTTTTGCTTGGAGTACAACTCCGATATGCTGCAGATGTCGTAAAGTTGTTTTGCGTTTTCGTATACATAACTTCAAAGCATTAATCACGGACGGGTAAACTTTTTGAGGTACTTTCTTCTGTACCATATTGTTTTACTTTCTTTTGTTCATGAACGTCAGTTATTACAACTATTGTATTAAATACGTTGCATTGTTCTCTCGTCAGTGTGTTATAGTCATTGTTTGCTTATAGTATTTATCCGGGTTTAAAACGCTGGCAATGAGGGGTCGAATCTTTTAGAGCAGGAATATTTTTGTAAAAGAAAATGTTCCCCTTTTGATAGTGAAAGTTCAAATCTTATGCTTTTTCAAATCCAAAACGACATGTTTATAACTTGCTAATTTCAAAACGCCGTTTTGATACTAAAACAAATCTAATTATGAGTGTTTTTTAAGTTAAAAGCAATCTGATTATGTGAATCGTCATCAAGCATATTATCAGTCTACGTGTAGGTCAGTTTTGCTACAAGCATTTCTTCGTTGATTGTGGTCGTTGTCTATAAAGTCTTATTTTTCTTTATGTAGTTTGTTAGACGTTGCGATAATTAATATGTAATTATTACTTTTCCTACTCCCAAATAACAATAACAACAACAACAACAATTAGAATTTTGTAGTTTAAAATGAATACAGTTTCAAGTTTTGTCAAAAAATACAAATACCGTAATTTTTTTTATTTTCCCTTAAATTCATAAAAGAGATAGTAAAATAAATAAATAAAAATATGTTCAAACATGTTGTCTTATTTATTTTTTTGAAGTGTATTCAACCATATTATACATATTCTAACATGATATTTAAACCAAAATATGTCATCTTAAAAAAACCAACACTTTATACATATTTAAACAACCATTACTTTGAAAACAGAAATATGTACAACAGTTACAAACAAAAATATTTTGTAATACCTGTTATCGAGCTAACAATAAATATTTATCTCAGCTTTACCAGGAAAAAAATAAGATATACTCGAGAAATTAACCAAAATAGCCAACCCCCACTAAATTCATTTTTCAATCGAATCGATTTTAGCTAGGATTTACACAAATGCCTTACGTATTTACCTAAACTCGATTTTCAGATTAAAAAAAGAAAAAAAATTATTCAAATTTGCATAAAGAATTAAAGATCTACATTTCCATAAGGATCCTCGTTTGTGTAAAGAACTTTTCTTTTCTTTTTTTAATTTGAAAATAGTCTTTATTCAAATGCATAAAAATGAAAATTCAATTCCAAAAGAGGGTAAAAAAGTGAAGTTGATTGAGGAGATCGGCTATTTTTGTCAATTTCCCAACATACTCCCTCCATTAGAAACAATTGTTTACATTTTTTATTTTAGTTTACCCCAAAATAAGTATTCACTTTCAAAAGTATGTGTCTAATTTACTATTCTACCCTTGATTATAAGACGAAGAAAACTTTTGTCATTACTATTAAGAAGTAAAGTTATCTAAAAGCCTATAATAATTATCCATGTCTAAAACTGTCATTTCTATTATGACGCTTATTTTGGAAGGAGTTTTACGAAGAAAGTATTGTTAAATACTTTCATCTTAACAATGATCGAATTGAAAGGATCTTTCACACATCGATCTCTTTTCAGAACAACTCGATTCCTTTGTTATGAGCATAATCAAGTTCAGTCACTCATACAACATAAAGAAGAACAAAAAAACACAATAGCCATTAGTTTTAATATGTTTCCTAGGAACCATTTTACCTACAATCGGTACGAAAAATGAATAAATGTTCCGATATTTTTAATAAAACGGCATGTGATGTCTACGTTCCACCGGCAACCAAGACCATTTGTACTCTCATGCCTGCAGCAAGGTATCGATCATCAAACAAATAAAGCTAGTAGTCAAGAAAAAGAATAGAGTAAACCTCACTTTTGGTCCCCGTGGTTTGCAAAAAATAACGAAAATCGTCCCTACAGTTCCTTTATTCCAAATTTGCCCCTGTGGTATGCATTTTTGCCCGGATTTGGTCCCTCTCACTAACGGAGGTTAACCTCCATCCATTAAATGAAGGGCAAATCTGTCTTTTTATATATTTATTTATTTTAACATTATTTTTCTCCTTTTAGTTTTTGTCTTATCTGAATTTATTTATTATACTTCAATATTATATACACATATGATGATGAATTTGTTACTCTTCAACAAAACTCAGATTCCGGCGATGTGAGATTTTTCCGGCGAAGTCTTTCAAACCTCTTAACTCCTCGATTTCTCAAAGGTTTTTAAATCTAAAAATTGCAAACTGTTTGAAACTCAAAACCGAATAGATCTGTGACGATTATATCAACAAATCTCAAACAATCATGTAGATCGATCATATGAACATCGTCTGAAACCAAGGAGCAACTGTCGAACTCCAAAAGTTGGATCTTGATGATTTGTTGCTGAAAAACTGATCGTAAGGCAGTAAACCTCACTTTTGGAAGATTTCATTTCACCATTGTTGGATGGGTTTGGGAGAGATAAGGGGAGTAAGGGTAGGGAAGAAGTAGGAGAGAGAGGGATAGATGAGGCTGTGTGTGAGTTGTATATATCACACACACACACACACATATATATATATATAACACTTAATACCAACATGAATGTGCAGCTACACTAGTTTGCAAGAGACGAACCAAACAGCCACACATCCAGCCCAACTTAATCAAACAGCCGCACCCTCCAACCTAGCTAAATCGCTGTTGCTGCTGTCAATTTTTCGATGCTAGCTAAATCCCCATGGCTCTCTCACCTATTCATACAAAACCCACATCCATTCTTCATAAAAACCCACATGAACCCCATTCAAAGTCACTGTGTAGTGTGTGTATATTTATATATGTATGTATATGTATATATATAATTTTACTGTGTATATGTGTGTATATACACACTACGTACTGCCTGTATATATATATATATATATATACATATATATTTATTTACTCTATGTATATTTACTCTATATATACATATTTACGCCATGGATCTGCTTCTCATGCCATCTTGTTCATCCTTCTGATAAAGGATCAGACTAGTTTACTTGGTCAAACACATTTGAATGTTTCCTCTTATCCAATCTGTTTGTTGTTATCTCCCTTAGAATGTCAAACACACTTGACCCATGTTCCATCTCCAAGACACAGTCTGTGATGTGTGTGTGTGTGTGATTGCAGAGATGAAGAAGGATGTGTTTGAGGGAAGAAGAAGAAGGTGGGTGTGCAGGGAAAAAGAAGAAGGTTGTGTGTGTATATATATTATATGTGTATATAATATAAAAATATAACAAATAATAAATTCATATAAGACAAAAACTAAAAAGAGAAAAATAATGTTAAAATAAATAAATATATAAAAAGACAGATTTGCCCTTCATTTAATGGATGGAGGTTAACCTCCTTTAGTGAGAGGGACCAAATCCGGGCAAAAACGCACACCACAGGGGCAAATTTGGAATAAATGAACTGTAGGGACGATTTTCGTTATTTTTTGCAAACCACAGGGACCAAAAGTGAGGTTTACTCAAAAGAATATTTATCCGTAAAAAAGTGTTTCTAGTCTCAGTACTGGGCAAAATGCATCGAAATATAACAAAGTTTGGTTTACTTCTTATTCAACGTAAAAGGAACATTTTTTTTATCTCAAATGGTGTAACAAAATTTCAAATTTTCCCATTTTGTACTCATTTTTGACCGGTAACTTGTTGATCTTGTAACATTTGATGACATGGGTTACAGGGAAGGGGAAGATAAAACTTGATATGTTATATAAACAGGTTAACGGTTAAAAATGGGCAAAAATAGGAAATTTTCAAACGTAGTTACATTAGATAAATTTGAAACTTTTTTACGTTGATTGAGTAAAAAAAATCTTGTTTTTACAGATTTTGTAACATTTGATGACACGGATATTTACGAAAGGTTTAAAAAATTTACGTAAGAGTTAGAGCAAAGTGAATGATAACGCGATAAGCTTGACATGTCATGAAATTTTACAAAATCAACAGTTTACCGGTCAAAATGGATTTAAAAAAGACTTTTTGGGTAACCGTGGATTTTCGGGTCCGCTTACGTGCACCGACCAATCCCTCGGCCGGCCAAATGGCCTAGAGTCATCGTAGGTGAACCTCAATGGCCATCAATTTAACTTGCCTTATTAGCAATGTTGTTGGAGAGCCAATCGAGCCCTTCATAAAGACCTTCGCCGGATGTTGCGCACGTGCTCTGAATGTACCTGAAGACGGATAAACCAAATCGATCTCAAAACTTCAGTAATATTTACGCATTCAGACAGCACATATTCAAGATTGTAAACTATAGGGATAAAAATCTTAATTTTAAAAGCACAGGGACGAAAAACGTAGTTGACTTGAATATTTATTTGGAAAGTATTTTGTCTCTAGACAATATTCCTCATCATACAAGAAGTATGAGTAACATTTTGGTGTCGGGGCGGAATTTAATTTAACATAATATGAATTATGAAATATAATAAAAGTTAAATAAAAAAAATATAGAGATGAGAAACAATTTGCATACTACTCCCTCCGTCCAAAAGTAAATGTCCATCGTGAAAGTGATACAGAGTTTTAGGAATGTGTAATTATTACACTTTTATAAATAACCAAATAACACTTTTACCTTTGATAATGGAGAGATAAAGTTTCTTAATTAAGGTTAGAATAGGAAATGAAAACGTACGTTTGAAAATGGACACTTATTTTGAGACAAACTAAAATAGAATTGTGGATACTTAGGGGCCGTTTACCTAATCACTTACCCAGGTAAGTGCTTACCACTAAAATTCAACATTATCACTTACCGGGTAAGACTCTCGGTCCTTGCTTCCGCTCTTACCGGGTAAGATTCTTGTTCCTTGCCATATTCATCCGGTAAACTAATGTGACTTGGTAAACCCTTACTCGGGTAAGCGTTTTGTAAACGGCCCCTTAGTTTGGTTGATCTCGATGGACTTTTTCGGTTGATTTTGAGACTTTTCTCAGTTTTTTGATTGATTGATTTTGAGGTACTTTTCTCGGTTTTTTGGTTGATGTTCCTTATATTTTCTAATATCCCAAAGCACCCCTCAAAGTTTGGCGGGTGCACCTTTCATACCTAAAAAAGAATCCTACTTGCAAAAATAAGTTGGGCAGGTGCAATGGATCCGCCGTTGGTCACGAGATGAATAACACACCGTCCTTATGATTTAAAATTTATTGTTGTTTTCGTCCCTATAATTTGTAGTTCATTTCTATTTTAGTCCCTCTTAGTTAAAGGTCGAAGTTAAGCCCAGGGACAATACTAGCAATGAATTGCAAACCAAGGGAACGAAAACCCCAATTTTAAAACCATGGGTTACGAAAAACATAACTTACGCTAAACATTCTATTTCGACAAATTTTACCAACATTTTCAGCAATTCTCTAGAGATTACGTGACGTAATTTACCAGTGGCGTTGACGGAGGGAATGAAGACCAAGTTTGTCGGTAATTTCCGCAGCATTCATGGCATTAGGCAGATCTTGTTTGTTAGCAAAGACAAGCAAAACAGCATCTCTAAGTTCATCCTGCATGTAGTGAAAGTAACTTTGAGACAATAATATAAATCAATAAATAAACTATGCCTCAAAGGCCCAAAAAACAAAGACTGGGACAGTTTTTTTAATATCTTGGTATTTAAGCATATAAATACAAAGGCTAATTACTAATGGTATCCATAATCCAAAACCCGGGTCCCACCTGAATTAGAAACCAAGTACATCATGCATCAAGTTTTTTTGGTAACCTTGGGTGTCCCAGCTAACTTGTGCACATCTCAACTAATCCCATGGGCCCCGGAAGATAACAACAAGAAAAATCCAGTGGTCCCAAAGACGGACCCATAAATTTTTAAGTGGTGGCACAATTTAACTATGAAATAATATCTATTTTTTTTACAAAATTAGTATACATCTGTTGGTTGGTTCATTGTCCTTACATAGAAAAGACCCATGTTCGAGTCTGGTCTACGTATATTTTTAGAAACACAAGAGGTATATAAAAGAACACCAAAATTTAAGCTAAAAATAAATAAATTTGACAACCGTCGGACTTGAACCTGGGCCTTTTATACAAAGGTAGGAGCATTTACCATTTTACCCATTAAAATCTTGTGCATTTACCATCTTACCCAAAAAAAAACTTGTGTCATCATTTAAGTTTCAAAAACTATATGGTGGCACCCAACCGAACAGTACGGTGGCACCCTTCAGAAACGTAATTTTTTCCCCTTGCAGCGGAACCGTGAAGCGGTGGCCCATGCCACCGTATCTATCCATATGGGTCCGTCCCTGAGTGGTCCTGAGGAGACTTGAGTTGGCGTCCTAATGGGGTGGAGCCCCATGGCTTAGCCTTTATTTGCCAGCTGAGTTACCCTCAAAGTTTGCATCAAGTTTTCGTAAGAAATTAGAGAAGTAAAGTGTATCAGGCATGTATGTGTTCAGCATATGCCCATGTTTACATTCGAATAATTTTGTGCACGTGTGCCCCTTTGACTATATGGATTACACAATCCTATTGTTTATACATGCAGATAAAAATTTGGAAGACAAAAATTGCAAAAGAAATAAACCGATATTTTAAAGAAGACCAAAAATCCAACTTAAAGCTGTCTTGCTCATTTTTCCGTAGTGACTGTTTGGTTGGTTTTCCATTAAGTCCTGTATGGACAAAACTGTTTTGTGTGGATTAATCCGTCTGTTTAGATTTAGAAGGTTTTTGTTTGGGAGGGTTTTTCATAGATGGAAAGAGCGTGTTTTTTAATTGGCAGGTTTGAAAAAAAGAAAACTTGGTTTTCTGTATAAAGCTCCCCCCTAGAATCTTATTGAATAAGTCATTTTCTATATCATTAAGCCACCATCAAACAGTCATGTATAGCCAGCCGAATAAGTTGTGAGTCCCATTAACCTCATTAAGCAGCTAACAAACAGGCCCTAAATAAAGACAAGTCAGAAGGTATACATATATAAGTAGGTGGTTTTTATGGCTGCAAATTTCCCAAGCATAAGATAGAAGTATGGCAAGCCCATTACGAAAAATATATATATATCAAAGTAGTTTCTATGAGAAACATGCATATAAATAATACATGAAACCAACAAGGAAACCTAGTTATGTTGTCAAAGTGGGTACTTTTAGGTAGAAATCATAGGATCATGTGATGATGACACGGTCAAACTGACAAAGAGATGCAATCTATAATCGAAAAAATAAGCAAAATCTTAAAAGTAGCATGCAGAATATAAGAGCCGCTCTCCAACAACTATGCTATAATTTTTCTAAATTGGAGTATCAAAAGTTAAAACCTCTAAAAAATTACATCCAACTCCAACAACTACTCTATTTTAGCAATTCTATCATTAACTATATTTAATATATTTAATAAAATATTATTTCTCCCTCCTAAACACTTAATTTCAATGTCTCCTATTGGTGATAAATAATTTAATATTATTTCTCTCTCTTAAATATGGAAATTTAAAGATTTCTCCAAATTTGGAGATCTCTCTCTCTCTCTTCTTTTCTCTATTTTAGCATATGGTATAGCATAGCTGCTGGAGCATAAATATATCCTAAATCTCTATTTTAGCATAGCTATTGGAGATGCTCTCATTTGAGGTCAAAGGAGGTTGCCATCAGAATTTAGTTGGAGAAAGGTTCAATCAAGTTAGTTTTATTTAAGTATACAATATTTATTTACAGAAAATGCTCGGGCACACTCCTAACCTTTGGCGAGGTTTGAACCCCTGACCTCCAAAGAGGCTGGGATTACCGGTAACCCAGAAACCGCAATGCGGGCCCAGTGACCCTTTGGTCCAATCAAATTAGTTCTTGAATTCAAAGTTGCAATTGCATACCTCATTCAACATCCTATGCAATTCATCTCTTGCCTCAACAACTCGATCCCTGTCATTGCTATCGACCACAAAGATGAGCCCCTGTGTGTTCTGGAAGTAGTGCCTCCACAAGGGACGAATCTATAAACGACCAAAACTATGTTATTTCACCACAAAGAAGTAATAAGTGATGCGCAAAATGGAGAAAAAAAAAAGGATAAAGAGATATGCAAGTGTATATCTCCATAACAAAAATATAGCAACAAGCAAGCATGAGAGGGTAAAATCTATTATTTACCCATTTACAGAAAAAAGATATAGTCCCTCCGTTTTAAAATAAGTGTCTACGTTACTATTTTAGTTTGTCCCAAAATAAGTGTCTACTTTCAAAAATAAATGTTTACTTCCCTATTCTACCCTTAGCTATGAGATGGAGAAAATTTCTCTCTATATATAATTAATGCTGTGTTCTCTAATCTGGAGAGAAAAGAAAAAAAGAAAAGAAAGGAAATGGAAGGAAAAGAAAGGGAGGGAAAAGAAAGTAATTTTTTCATTTGTGTCTCGAAAGGGGAAGAAAAGGAAGGAATGGAAAGGAAAGAAAATATTTTTTCGTGTTCTTGAACATGAGAGAAAGGAAAGGAAATATGTCGTTTTTACTAATATACCCTTAAAAATATATCTTTTATAAGGAAATATCGGGCAGTTCTGTAATTTTAATAATTTCAGTAATTTTTTAAAATGTTTTTAATTTCTTTCCTTCCCTTTCCTCCCACATTTGGGAGGAAAGTTTTTGAAGGAAACTTATCATTATTTTCCTTCCGTTTCCTTTCCTTTCTCTCCTAAGAAAGTTTCGAGAACACGAGCTTTTTTTACTTTCCATTCATTTCCCTTCCTTTCCTTTCCTTTCCTTTCTAAAATGAGCTTCGAGAACACAGCGTAAGAGTAAAATTGTCCTTTTGTTAATTAAAAAGTGTAATAATTATACATTCCTAAAACTATGTGCCTTTTTCATTGTGGACATTTATTTTATGACGCAGGGAATAATAGTAAAAGGGAAACAAGAAAAAAAATAAAAAAAAAATAAACAAACCTTGTCTTGGCCACCAACATCCCAAACAGTGAAGCTGATATTCTTATATTCGACAGTCTCAACATTAAATCCTGGAAAAACAAAAATTGATATCAGAAAATTTATTATTACATAATAAGTATTAAGTGAGTAAGATCCCATCATCCATGAGGAAACACAATTGGGCAGCTCATAAAATTTTCCAACTGTTAATACACAGCAAAGAGCTTCCAACTCTGTTTTACCACTTGTGTTGTATGTTAGATAAGAACCCATGTAATATTGTGGGGTCATGTCTATGTAACCAATAATAGTATCTTTTACCATATCGTTATTAAGAGGAAAGTCTAAGAACTAAGAAGGGCATGTTTGTTAACAGCTTAATGAGCTAAATCAACTTAATGAGCTTAATGGGACTCACAACTTATTCGGTCAGCTATACATAATTGTTTGGTGATGCCTTAATAATAAAGGAAGTGGCTTATTCAGTGAGTTTCTAGGAGAGAGCTTTATGCAGAAAGCCAAGTTTTTTTCTGAAACATGCCCTCCCAATTAAAAAACACGCTAAAAAACCCTCCCAGTCTATAGTCAGCTTTATCCATACAACACTTAATAGAAAACCAACCAAACAACCCCGAAGTCATAAACGAAACAATAGTCAAACATCTATACACAATTACAAAAAAAATCCACAATTCCCAAAACCAAGCTAGAGGATTGGCTATTTTGCTCCATTTTTTTATCCTTTTTCTGTTGGACCTCAATTATGGTGCAAGAAAAAGTTGGTCACTTTAACTCCATTCTCAAAGTTAGACATTCGATACCTAAAAGTCAACTAAGCGGATGAAATCGGGAACCCAATGGAACGACATGACAAATATTTTAAAGAAAAATAATTGAAGAAAGTATTCCATTTTGTTGTACTAGATCATGAGTACTGTTGGATAATCGTATTTCTCACTGCTTTATCTTACGGCCTTACCTCCATTTCCAATTTAATAGTTAATTGATGTAGCATAAAAAAACCACAAATCAAGGCTTCAAAGCTTTTGCTTGGATTGTGGCACATTGGTTAAGCTCAGGGGGGATGTAGTGGAAATCTCGTATTCCCCAGGTTTGAATCCAGGTGCTGCCAAAGCCCATGTGGCCATGGAGGTTCATCTACGATGACTACAGACCATTCGTGGTCGCCCAGGGGATTAGTCGGCGCACGTAAGCTAGCATGGATACCCACGATTACCCAAAACTAAAACTTGTACTATCAAACATTCCATCATTCTAGAACATTACTGTCTACATCAATTTCTAGACTAACGTCCGATAGGGAAGTTGTTAAGAACTTAGAAAGGTGCTTTGTTCGCTTTGTATTCATTTTCTTCAGTTTAACAAAAAAAATGTTTCAAAAAGGTAAAAGTTCACTAGTTATCTTTGAGTATGTGAGAGAGAACAAAAGATCATTAAATATATGCAACCTTTGTGCTAAGGACTCAACTTAGACGGGTATGCAAACTACTTTCCTCCGCTCCTGAAATTTTGTGAGGTCCCACATCTGGTGGGAAGAGAAACGAAGGTTGCCTTGTAACGAACTGGATACTATCAGACGCGTTTTAAAAAAGTGAGTCCAAGTGTGGACAAACAATATCTGGTACGGTTGGTCTGGGATGTTACAAATGGTCATATCCTGAAGTAAATTCTAGACATGCAAGTCTTGCTTTACCATCTCTACCAAAGTTATTATTTTACCTACCCCTGCATCTTGAAATTTCCTCATGATACCAACGTTCATACATTGTAGTTTCGTTGCAAGACTGTTAGAAGTATTTTAGTAGTATACACATTTCTAAGAATTGAAGACATGTAGGTAATTCTTATTCTAAAAATTAGCACGACAGATGATCATTTAAACCTTACACATAGTTCAGCAGTTACTATTAAGCTAGTCACAGATACAACGCTAATGCACAATGGAGATCTTCATGATGCTATGTCCGGCATGTTTGGTTACATCTTACATGTGTGGCATATCTTGTACTGACGTAGGTGTAAAACCCACTTTTCTAAAAAAATGGCCACACAACCGTAAGGCTTGTGTCTCATGCCACGTTAAGCTAGTGGCACGTCATGGCCTAATGCGCAGTTTTCGTGATGTGATATTTGATTTTTCTTTACGTTTTAAATGTCTTATTTGCAAGTTTTTAATATATAACCTAATTTAACTTGCTTATTACTATTGACTCATTGAGTAACACTACAAAACATATGTTTTTATATATAATATCATATATGAATTAGAAACTTGACGTTATAAGTCACGCCTTGAAAACGCCATGGCTTCGTCGTGGCTCCTAAGACTTGACGCTTGGCCTCGCCACCACGCCACGCCTCACGCCATTTAGAACCTTGGTAAAACCCTCATTTATATACACACATGTACATCTATATATGTGTGTATATATATAGGGTCGGGTTCACGGGCAAACCGCAAAAAATGAAAAACTGAGGAACACCCTAATGACCATTCATCGGTATGTTATGCACATGAAATATCTCCAATTACTTGTATGCACATGTGCAGACAAGTAATTGAAGATATTTCATGGTTTCTATACGTGTGCATGTTATGCACATGTGTTTACCGACCAAATTACTTGTATGCACATGTGCATGCCGTACAAATGATTGGTTATTAGTGTTCCTCGGTTTTTCATTTTTTTGTGGGTTCCCTCCCTCCCTCCCTCTCATATATATATATATATATATATATATAAATATATGTGCTAATTTGGATAACACATAGATAATCTTGACTTTAGCACATATTTTATCTGAACAACTAGAAATTTGACATAAACCCAAAATAATAGATGTGGTAGCATGAAACGCTTGACATACGAACCAAAACAACAACGAACTCTCTTTCATCCTCGGATGATTAAATATAGTCATGATTTTAAAAAGCGTGTGAGGCGTACGCCTCGAGGTGAGGCGATCCAAAATCGCACCTGAGGCGGCGCCTCTCAATCCCCAGATGAGGCGTACTGAGGCGTACGCCGGATCGTTTGAGGCGGTAGAGAGGCGTACGCCTCAATACCGAGGCTAAATTATTTAAACAAATGAACCTTCTCTATCTCTTTTTTGAAAACCTTGTTCTTCTCCGGTTCTCCTAAGCCCTATTCTGCTACTCGTCTATTGTCCTTCGTGAATTCCAGTTTTCTCCCGTTTTCTTTTTTTTCTTCTTCGATAAATATATAATATATTATTATATATAATTAATACTTTTTGTATTTATATTATTATGTTTTTACAAGTGTGTAACTATATATATATATACATTCTGTTTTTTGGTGTATTATGCCGCCACATACTAGTGTGTATATGAAATTATGTTTGTTTTGATAAGTGTTACGCATTTATGAATTTTTTTTGTTTATTTTTTGGGGCTTACGCCTCACGTACCTAAGGGGAAAACGCCTTGAGGCTCGTTCCTGTTTTTTAAAACCTTGAATATTGTATTGATAGCACAAAACAAATAGCAGCATGATATGAAGCCACAAAAATAAATAGTAGCATAATATGAACGAGTAAGGAGTACCAACCATTACGACAAAAGTAAAGATATTCCAATAGTTGAGTATGCAAATAGCAACCAGGACTCACCAATGGTTGGAATTGTCGTCACAATTTCTCCGAGCTTTAATTTGTATAATATAGTAGTCTTACCAGCAGCATCAAGACCTACCATCAGAATTCGCATCTCTTTCTTGGCAAATAACCGGCTAAACAACTTGGTGAAAGTCAGCCCCATCTTGGTATTGCTTCAGATGGTTATAAATTACTTCTTTACTGGAAACTGTACACAAATGCACATCATCAGAGTTCTGACTTTGTTTGGTTTTAATCATGATTATCACAAGATTGTCGTTGACTTATATCAGACCACAAGCAGATAGCCAAAATAGGTGGAACAAAAACCAGAGAAATAACTGATAAGTTAAGATTGGTAACTCGTTAAACTACCAGAGTCAAATTAAAACATTTATTGCATAATTTTTTTCTTTCATCAGCCTCCAATCCTATTTTGTGTCCATCCTATTCAATCAAGTCCTGTCCAACTAAAAATATTGATGTCAATAGTATGGATTAAGGGTTTTCTATACATTAGGGTCTATTCTGTAAATGTTTGTTTTCTTAGCGACTTAGCCAAGTCCCTAAAAAGCACCGCTCCCCTAAACATATGAACTTTGCCCGTTGGATTCTCTTTGGAGATCTATGAGAGGTAAATTTTTCGATCTTTCTTTTTCTCTACGGTTATTTGCATCAGATTGAAGCTTTAGATGTGCCAATTTACGTCATCTCTTACGATGACCATATATCTCGTTGATATGCCGTGGATTTGTTCGCATGTTCAATGATTTGATCTAGTTATTCTGAAACCAGTTATTGAAAACCATTGATTTCTTATCGCTACTGCTGATAAAAAAAATATTTTTGGTGTTAAATTTGCTACAGGATGTCAGGATCTACCGATTCTACTTTTGAGAAAATTAATCGATACTAACATAAAAAATAAGTGTAGGTCTTATAAGGGCACGAGAGAGTATGCACAAGCAAGAGCTCGAGTATCTAGGCATCTCCCTAACATAAAATAAAAGATCCAAACAAAATCAGACTTCTACATTTGGGCCAAAAGTTGATTACCAGCACCCCAACCGGTCCAACGCGAACCCGCAACTGAGGGGGCATTTTTTTGGCTCGGGGGCGGATCGAACCATAGTTGTGAAAAGCGCGCCTGAGGCGCAAAGGGCTGGGCTTTTTCTCTGTCGAGGCGAGGCGGCTCACTGAGGCGCACCAAGGCGCAGCGCCTTGTCCTGAGAGGCAGTATGGGCTTAGGCGCGCCTTATGAAGATCAACCCTAAATTTCAAACATTTTTTACTTCTACAACAGAAGAGTTATTAAATAAGTCAAAACCTAATATTAATTATGTGTTTTAACCTCCTAGACTTCTACAAAACACATTTATTAGATAAGTCTCTTCAATTCTCTCTTCAAATTTCTATTCAATTTGGGGAATATAAACCCGATGTGAACATTGAAGAATAGACACTTGAAGATGATAACGAGAATTGAGCATCGACCTATTAGTCAAGATTTTATTGAGATATCTTTGATATTCATGTTACTACTTTTTTGAAATTGAAATTGAATTGTACAAGGGTACTTGAGTTGATATTACAACTTTTTATTTAATGGTATTTGAGTTGTGTATTACTATGTGTGTATGTATTTATGTGTACATATGTATTTATTTATATATATTATTTTTTATACGATGCGCCTCGCATTCGTGAGGCCCGCGCCTCGCATTCATGAGGCCCACGCCTCGCCTTTGCGCCTCGCACCTAGGGCCCAGGACCCCTTTGCGCCTAAGTGCGCCTTTAACAACTTTGGATCGAACCCGAGACCTTGTATTTGGACAAAGTCACTCCACCCCTTTATCAACTGAGCTACGCACCGAAGGCCCATACCTCTAGATGCTCAAATTTCAACTAAAATAACATATAACAAAAGGATCACATTATTTATCATCAAGCACATACACACGAGTTCCTAAGAATATAGGGTTAATTTTGTCGTTAAAAATGATGAAAATGAGACAATTGCATCCACGTTTCCATCGATCATGTATTTACAACTACAACAATCGGCGATAAAACTCTATAACAAAAAAAACATGGATCGAATCGATTAAGCGCGATCAGATGTACATACAAAACAATAACGAGATCAAATAATTGTACTTGCAAAGAAATCAGCGTCGTATCGACGATGCAAATATGAGTATCGAAAAAGAAAGATCGAAGAATTACCTCTCGCAGATCTCAAAAGAGAATCCAGTCCGAAAAATTCAGATCGATAGGGGGGAAGCGGTGTTTTTTAGGGACTCAAGGCTCAGAAAACGAATATTTACATTAATAGACCCTTATGTATAAAAAGTTGATTCAAACTATTTGACATCAATATTTAGGGGTTATGGACGAATAAAAAGTGAACCGATCCGATTTAAACCGACTAATCCAATTACAACCAAGGTTCTAAATAGAGCGAGGTGTGACGTGACGGTAAGACCAAACCTTAGGAGCCACGGCGAGGCCACGACGTTTATCAAGGCGTGACTTATAACGGCAAATCTCTATATCTATATAATATTGTATATAAAAGTATATGTTTTGTACTATTAATGCTAAAAATTGTCCGAACTGAGATTAAAGTCGGTGTGGAGCTTTAACAACTAAATAAAGGTATCTCGCGACAAATCGTACGATAAATAATAAAAACGAAAAGAAACAACAGAATTTGGTGACGCGGAAAACCTCGTCGAGGGTAAAAACCGTGGTCGACGATAAACGTGTGACGGTGCACTATGGTCGTCAAACAGGGACGACGTCCTTTAGTAACAAGTGTTATGGGTACAATTGAATACAATAGAAATAGAAACAAGCTAAATCGTGAAATTCTATCGAGCGTCATGTGCGTATGCCGGTTGTCGTGAGGTTCTTCGAGAGAAAGAGAAGTTCTTTAGTTGTGGGATAGTTCTCGAATTGTTGTGTCCACGAGTGAAGCTTCGAGCTTGATTTATATAGGCTTCGATGTCATCAATGTCCTTCATAAATGCAAATAACGGTTCTGGACAATTAATGCGCTTGATTGTAGTCTTCAGTTATGACTGTTGTCCTTGAATGCGCTTGACTTGCATTAATTAAACACAAAGAAAACGTTTGTCGAAAGTTAATTAGTTACGGTCAAGAATAATCTTACGACGGTCGTGAAGTTTTATCAAGGGTCTTGGTCGTAAGTCGTGAGTACCTTACGACCAATATACTTAGTGACGACTATGGTCATGATTGTATGTAATTTGTAGGACCTTATCTTAATATAAGTCTTGTCGTGTAATATGTCGTTTGGTTTCTTGCGTCGGTCGTGGGGTATGGTTTTTTACCCAAACATGTACTATTACTCGACGAGTTAATGATAATAAACAAGTTAAATTAGGTTATATATTAAAAATTAGCAAATAAGACATTAAAAACGTAAAGAAAAATCAAATATCACGTCGCAAAAGACCGCACACTAGGTCATGGCGTGCCACATGCATAGTGTGGCGTGAGACCCAAGCCTTAAGTCACTGCACGCCATGGCGACTGTTGCGGCGAGCCTTTTAGAACAGTGATTACAACAGACTGGTCATGATCGGATATTCAATTGTAACTGAATCAGATGGAATCAAAAATTTCAACATTCAATTTGGATCAGCTGGTTCTTGGATGGCAGCTCAAAATCCAATAAAACCAGACTGATCCAATAACGGTCATCAAATTACTTAGGGATGAACATCGGAATTGGGTACCCGCCTTTGGAACCGGAACCGCTCTAGAACTGCCGAATCCGAAACCGGACCCGATGTGATTGGTTCCGGTTCTGGTTCCTAAATTACGGAACCGATTAAAACTGGTTCTGGTTCTCATTTTTTTGGAACCGTTACCCGTTGGGTACCCGTCAGGACCGGGTACCCGGTCCCGCTGGGTACCTAGAACCGGAACCGACGGGTACCTGCTATTTTTAATAAAAAATATTTTTAAATTTATTAGATGTAAATATTTAGTAAAACTAAAATTGAATTAATAGATTTACCAATTCAAAGATCTTTTACATACAACGAAAATCTTAAATAAAAAGTTTTAATATGTTTGTTATTGATTTGTAATAGACTTACAATTACATTTTTATTATATAAAATGTTAAAATTTAAAAAAAATGTCATCGGGTACCCGAAACCGGAACCGACGGTTCCAGGACCGGTTCCAAAATATAGAGAACCGATGTAAGCGGTTCCGGTTCCTTCAATATAGGAACCGCCGGTTCTGGTTCCTTCATTCTAGGAACCGCCGGTTCCGATTCTGGTTCCATGAAATTTGGTCGAGTACCCGGTTTTGCTCACCCGTACAATTACTGATCCAACTATCATCCAATTAGTAACTATATATCATTATTAACCTCTTACAGTATTGTTTTCTAGTTGATATTTATATGTAGTGTTTTTTTTAATAAACTAAGTAAATATACGAATAATGGGCTGAAATGGTAGATTAATTGGTTAATAACTGGCTCAAAATATTGGATGAAACCAGTCTAATCTAATGGATAACCAATAATAATATCCAATAGATGGAACCGATCTGATGAACCAAGTCAAGTAGACACTAGGAGGTTATAGTCTTGGGTGTCACCGTGCGGGTATGTACCTAGATCTTCGTCGATCTACGTCCCACCATAGTGCCCGGAGAACACTTATTATTAATTGTTTTTTTGACCTAACACTTATTTTGGTGTCGACGTGTATCTCAGGTTCTAGCAGTGTCGTCTCTAAGAATGCTTAGTCGAGGTTAGAGTGAGCTTGGGGAGATACTTTTAGGACACCATACTCTTGGATAAACTTTACTTTTGATTGACTTGATGACACCCGAATTATAATCTTATTTCTTAAAAGAAATTAGATTAGTAGGTTGTTATCTCAATTACTTCTGATTACAAGTTGTAATTTAACAGGTGATTATATTTCCCCATTTTTTGGAGGCTCGTGGTTTGACATATTTATATACCACAATTTTTGTTTTATGAAAGTTTTTGTTTGTCCCAATTTTTGAAGTGTTACAATCTCACGTTTTATCTTGAAAATGCTCACTTTACTTGAAAAAATGTATGTACTAACATAGTGTAGGTCATTCAACATTTTGATGAAAACTCTTGTACTTATGTCTTAAAACTCATGGAATTATAGCTAAAGTATTTTAGAAAGGTTATGTGGAATTTTGTTGGTATTTGTATACTTTTATGTAAACATACATATATGGAATTTTGACCTAACTTAAGGATTTGGTCTATATATGGCATTTTAAGCTTAAAACTACTTGTTAATGGTCGTGTGCCTTTGTGCTCATATTATGAAGTTTTATTACTTGAGAATAACCCATATGAGGTCATATGTCCAATTGACCCATTTATAGGTCCTTGAATATTATGTAAAGTTCATCTCACGTTAAATGTAGTGGTTGGACCACAAGCTTGCATTTATTGATGTTATATACAATTTGCTTGGAGTAAATATGTATGATGATGTATATAGATTTGTGGATGAACCGTTAAATATGCACTAGGAGGATTTAGTCTTGTAATGCCACCTTGGAGGTATGTATTAGGACATCCGCCATTTGGGGTAATGCTTTGGAGGTAGTCCTCAAATGTGTTGAGCCTTTTGGTGTTACTCATGTGAATAATCACTAAAGTAAATTGTCTCTTGAGGTGAAACTTAATGGGTGATATGAGTCTCCCCCATTTAATTCCTAATAATGGATTATCATGGTTTTATAAATGACTCTAATCATTATTTGCTAGGTATTTATTATATATTCAGCCTCACTAGGCTTTTTGGCCTAACACTTATTTGGTGTCGACATGTATCTCAGGTTCTAGTGGCATAATCACCAAGAACTAAGAAGATATAGTTGGGTCGTAGAAGTGAGCTCGGGGGAGCAATTTTTGGAGCGCCCTCTTTAAAGAACAATATTTTGGGTTTTAGATGACACTGAGAAGTAAGCTTGGGGTATTGCAAAATAACAATTACATATAATATGAATAAAAATAAATAATTAAATAACACTTAAAAAATAATAGTAATTGATAACTAAAATATATTGACCAACATTAAAATATAATTATATAAAAGTTAGGGAAATTAGTTAAAATGCCCCAAGTTGACCACCTCTTCAGTCAAATGCCCAAACTCTCCTCAATTTCACGAAAATACCCAAAACATCTGTGAAACCCACCGTGATCACGGAATAGAAATAACAAAATTGCATTTTGGTCCCTGGAGTCCGTGAAACCCACCCGTGATCACGGACTCGGTCCCTGAAATCCGTGAAAGTTACAAATTTGGTCCCTGAAGTCCGTGAAAATATTTACCATTTCAACCCCAGTCCGTGATCACGGACTTGTTGCACCACGTGTCGGCCTGGGGTGAAGCCCTAACATTTAAGGCCGGGCCAACCCCCAACCCCCACCCCCCCACCCCAAACCCCACGCCTCTCAACTTTCTCTCTACTCTCTAATAGAGATCGTGCAACCTACGCACTTAGAAATCTCGACGAAGTTCGTGAGTGTTTTTCGATGTCGGGCATGATGGTGGTGGCTCGTAAGGTAAGTTTTCATAACCCCGGTGTTGTTTTATATTTTAAAAAATACATGTTATATATTTGTTATTTGTTTAGAAAATATTTAATAATATAATAGCGTGTTATTTTAGAGTATGTGTTTGTTTCGAAAATATTTTAGAGTATGTGTTTATTTTAGTGTATGTGTTTATTTTAGAGTATGTGTTTATTTCAGAATATGTGTTTGTTTTGAAAATATTTTAGAGTATGCGTTTATAGAGTATGTGTTTGTTTCGAAAATATTCAATTTTAAGGATAGATTTTTAGTAAAAATAATAAGAGTAAATTGCAATTTTGGTCCCTGTGATTTGTTGTTTTTCTCACTTTTGGTCCTTACAAAAAATTTATTGCAAGAAAAACCCTGTGGTATGCAAAAGTGCTCGGTTTTGGTCCCTGAAGACTAACACCGTTAGGTTGCCTCCGTTAGAGCCCCTCGTGTGACTTGCACATGAGGGCATTTTAGTCTTTTACAAACATTGGACCAAAATTGCAATTTACTTTTTATTCTTATACCATTTATTTAAAATATAGTAAATATATTATATAATTAATAATAAATATCACATGATTTAAAAATAACATATTTAATAAAATAGCTAAGTTTTAATTAAGTAATATCTGTTTACGTCGTCAACCAAAACTAATAAATTTGTTACTCTAAAATAACTAGTAATTAATTAATAATTTGTTTACTCTCAAGTAACATTAATTAATTAATTGCAAATTTATTCTAAAATAATTTATATTTTTGTTTTTACTACATTTCACTTTTAATATAAAATAAATTATTCAATAGAAATATTATAAAAACATGAAGTTTTTTATAAGAATTCTGTTATAAATATTTGAGAAAGATGATCAACAATAAAGAAAACACAAGAATGGGTTGATCGCTCATTCTTTCTAAAACACCCCTACCAAAATTCACATTCTTTAATTTTTTTTAAAATCTAAAAAAAACTCGAGTTCAATAAGATATAAATTTAGTTATAATTACTGTTTTTAAATGTAATTTCTTAAATCATTATATATGCGCTAGATTTTTTATATTATATATTATATATGTTATATTTTATAAAAATAATCAAAATTGCATATTTATATAAATAATTGAAATCCAGTTTCGTCTTTGGTACACAATTTTGATTATTTATATAACTATGCAATTTTGATTATTTAAGAGTAAACAAGTTATTAATTAATTATTTAAGAGTAACAAATTTATTAGTTTTGGTTGACAAAATGTAAAAAAATATTACTTAATTAAAATTTTATCATTTTATTAAATATGTTATTTTTAAATCATGTGATATTTATTTATTAATTATATAATATAATTACTATATTTTAAATAAATGGTATAAGAATAAAAAAGTAAATTGCAATTTTTGTCCCTGTGGTATGATGTTTGTAAAAGGACTAAAATGCCCTCATGTGCAAGTCACATGAGGGGCTCTAACGGAGGCAACCTAACGGTGTTAGTCCTCAGGGACCAAAACCGAGCACTTTTGCATACCACACGTTTTTTTTTGCAATAGAAATTTTGTAGGGACCAAAAGTGAGAAAAAAACAAACCACAGGGACCAAAATTACAATTTATAGTTGATTAATAATTACATAAAAAATAGTATCATTTAGGTCCTCTAACTTTGCATAAATACAACTTTGGTCCCTTCACTTTGCATATTTACAACTTAGGTTCCCAAACTTTAATTACAACTTAGGTCCCCGAACTTTGCATAATTACAACTTAGGTCCCTTAACTTTGCATAACTACAACTTAGGTCCCTTAACTTTGCTTAAGTATAAGTTAGGTCCCTTAACTTTGCTTAAGTATAAGTTAGGCCCCTTAAATTTGCATAATTAAATTTAGGTCCCTTGACTTTGCATAATTACAGTTAAGTCTCTAAAGTTTGCATAAATACAACTTAGGTCCCTTAACTTTGCATAATTACAACTTGAGTCCCTTAACTTTGCATAATTACAACTTAGGTCCCTAAAGTTTGCATAAATACAACTTAGAAACCTTAACTTTGCATAATAACAACTTAGGTCTCTTAACTTTTCATAATTACAACTTAGGTCCCTAAAGTTTGCATAAAAACAACTTAGGAACCATATAGTTTGTAAAACGTTCTGTTATTCGTTTAGTTATACGAGATGATATTGAATATTTTATTTTCTGTAAATGTTTATAAATGTTTATCTTGATTGTGAGTTCCTACTCATAAATTTCAACTTTATAATTAATGTTTGGAAATTACACTTCCAAACCCCCTTATATTTGATATTTTACCAAAAGATCCATAAATACTATTAAGATGTTAAAGATTTGAATTTGACTTTACGTCAAAACTAATATGTATTTGTCTAACGACAAATCTCTTAAAATACTATTAAGATATTAAAACATTGAAATTGGCTTCAGATGCCAAACTCATATTCATTTTGGCCTCTTGCCAAAATCTCTATAATTAACAATGATATATTCAAATTAATTAAATCGCAAGATATTGATTTGAATTTTGTCAAACGAGTGTAAATAGCCCTAGGGTTTGCAAGGACTTAAGAAATCCATGTGTTTCCCCTACTACCTAGAAATCCAATAGATTGAGTGATTTCTTTTCGAAAATTAAAAAATATCGACGAAGTAAACAAAATGTAAGCATACAAGAAAAAAACCAATATTGTTATGATAATGAAATTTCATACATAAAATAATAGCTATAACCATAATTTGTTGTCTTATCAAACAGAAAATTATATATTATTCCTTATATACGTAGATGGTTGAAACAACTCATCCCGAAATCTGCATAAGTACAAGTTAGTCCGTTCACAACATCTCTGCGTTACTATGTAGGATGATTTTTAGTACACGGATTTGACGCTCAAGTGCCGCCTTAGCTTCGCAAAAGAGATTAAAAATATTTTTGAAGCTTTACCTGAACGGGAATTACTCTCAATCTTTGGATGGGACACCTTTCGGTCCATGGATGGATGTTACCAATGCTGGTGGCGACCCCCAACTAGTTCACATATTTATACAGAGGGAGTTCCAGCCAGATAACCCAGATCCAGAGGAGCTGTATTATGATGTTTTTGGTCATTCCATGCGCTTTGGGCGTTTTGAGTTCTGTTTTTTGACAGGACTCCATTTTGGACCAATACCCTCCCTTCCTCCCGAGAGAGAGAGAGAGAGAGTGATTCGTTAGTAGGGTTTGGCCCGACTGTCCACCAGTGGAGTTGAAGAATAGAATGCGGTTCAGCGGATAAAGGAAGTCCTGTGGGCGCTATCCGACGAGGATGGTGTCCGTGTGTGTTTATTGGTGATGGTGGAAATGATGTTTATGGGTCGTGAGGTGAGTCAGGTTGTTACCGACACAATCCTTAGGGCCGTCGAGGACTTAGATGTATTTAGCAGCTATCCGTGGGGTATCCACATCTGGGAACATACATACAAACAACTGCATCGTGCCATAACCAGACGCGCCGACAAGCATAGGAAGATGGCGATGTCTGGGTTTGTATACGCTTTCAAGGTTAGATAAGTAGTATAAGATAAATAATAATTCGTTTGAGGTTGGCTTTCTTTTTTACGTACTTGTTTTTGTTGTGTAATTCCACGTATGGATCTTGGAGATGTTTCCCATCTCCCAACAGAATTTCACCATGTGCTCCGACAGGTTTATTAGGGGAACCCGTTGGGACTGGGGTGTTGGACTGAATAAGAGTAGTTGCCTTACTATCTTTAACTCAATTACAAGTGTAAGTTATTTTAATATCTTTCTAATTAGAGTTCTTAAACAATATTGACTAAGTTAGTCCTGCATATTAAATGTGATATGTTTTTCAATATATTTAGGTGAGGTTTCGGCCGCTCGGGCGCCTTGAGCCTACGGATGCTAAGCGGGCTGCGAGTTGGTTTCGCGATAGCCTCACCTTTATTCAGGCGGATCTTGCGTCCAGGCGACCGACGAAGAGGTCCCGACGGTCCTTTTCTTCCCCATCTGGCTCCAGTTCTTCCACGGGGTCCTCGTCAGCCGACGAAGATGACGCGAGACGTCACCATTCTTTCGGGGGGTAGCGACCGATATGAGGCGCCCCCTCGCTCCTCCCATCATGGTATGTCGCCTCCTGACCCATATCAAGCGAGGTGAGCCGAGCTGGAAGCGCTGCACACGCTCGTACACGAGAAATGCCTAAAATCTCCTGAGGACCTCGCTTCACAGTTTCATGTTGTTCATGTTAGTGTTCAACTTAATTTGTCGCCCACGGTGTTTTACTTTGTGTATTGATATTACGTTCCATACTTGTATTAGGTGTCGAGTATTAGGTTTCGGACACACGCAGGCCGCACCGGCGACGTTCGCCACCACATCGACGTTTTCCCCGCAGAATGTAAGTAACTACGAGTAGTCATGAAAGTTCTTTTTTCCTTATTAAGTTTGAAAATATTATAATGACCAATGTCACCCAGTTTGGGACGTCAGAGGCAGAGTGTTACGTACCCCAGTTTGGGACGTCCTACGATATGATGGGACCGTCGTACGTCACACCGCCAGCTTACACGCATTCGGGGTCGTCGTACATGATACCGCCACCCTACACGCAAAATGTAAGTTTTGTAGTAGTTTTGGTTTAATTCCGACATGATGAAACTGTACCTAAAATGAACAATCTTAATTTTCAGATGACATCTGGTTATGACGTCGGGCATGATGTAAGTTTTTTTTGCTCTTTGTTTCATTTTTTTATTTTGAAAATGTGTAGCTTATTTAGATCAATCAGAATTTTCAACATGTAAATCCGAACTACCTTTCCTCTTTCGTGGACAACCTTTTTGGTCTAAATGTCGGGTGTTCGGGGTCGCGACCTTCCAGTCGATGGGGTTAGGGATTGACACCATCCAGGCGCAACTTAGCAATCCAATGGGGGGCATGTGGTTCTGACATTATTGGAGATCACTTCAATGAGCCGGAAGATGACGAAGATGACCCGATGGAGGTGGCAGCACCACAGATGAAGGTGGAAGCACCAACGACGGAGGTGGCATCACCAACTAAGGACAAACAGACGACTTGGTGGGGGAAACTCAGCTGTAGTTCATATACACAACAACCGCCGACCACACCGGTCCCTCCGAAAAAGACGAAGGCAAGGACAAAGGCAAAGGGAAAGACTAAGATGAACTCCATCGTGCCTTCTTCATCCGCGGCCATGACTTCAACAACCGTTTACCGATATCATTGACCGATACCACAAGAATTTCCCCCTATGTTATTACCATTATATGCTATGATGCCCGTGGAAAACAGGTATTTTGAAATACTGTTGGCGCTAGAGAGCGACGGGGAACTAGAGGACGTGGTTAGTATTGAAGTTTAATATTTAAATATAGCCATATAATCAAATATATTTCTAATTACATGTCTAACAATCTATGTTTTGTGTATAGCACGTCGACTCTTGGGTCAAAATGATCCAAGATATCCGCCCTAAACAAGCGAGGTGGGGGGTGATGATAAGTAACTTTTTCGACTACCTAGTCAGGCCGGAAGTTGTGCAATGCTGAAGAAGATAAGAATAAGCCACATTGGAAGAACCTCGACCGGGTATGGAAATCAATTTACATATATTTTATTTAACGTGTTTGTTACTAACTATTTGTCTGTTATTGTAATATTTCAGGTGTACATCCCAATCTGCATTCGACCCCATCATTGGGTACTCGGGGTTCTAGAGCTGAATGATATGGTCATGGTTATATACGACAACCTCCGTGTAGGCCTATACGACCTACATTTGCAACATCTGCTTAGCATCTTTAAAAAACATCTACTGAAGTTATTTAAGATGATTGGAGACAGTCGTCGACGTTATGAGGCTAGCCAAGAATTCAGATATATCTTCGCATAAAATGCACCACAACAGTCGGGACGCTATGCTGATTGCGGTGTGTGGGTATGTAGTAACCTATCCACGTTGACTGAAGAGCAGCTCCCAGCATGTGCTCCAGATGCCGCCTCAGATGAAGCCATGAAGTGGCGGTACCATATGGCTGAGGTCTTATATTCGATGGCAGTACCCCCTGTAGATGAGTAGGTTGTTTTTTGTTTATTATTATGTAGTCCGTAAACTTTTTCGGAATGTAACATTAATCTTTTATAGTGTTAAGTTTTTGACCTCAATACTTGTTAAAGTTGACTTACTTTATTTTGGACACAAACTATGGACGTCCACATCTAACTTAACATTATGTAGATTAATATTGTATTGCTTAATCCTCCATCATACCTTTGATTGGGTACATTGAACGTCCACATCGAACGTCATTTGAATGAGAAATTAATCACCAAAGTAGTGTACTTGAAGTTTTTTATAACAAAGTAAATATTAAAAGACCCATATGAATAGTTTAACCAAAAGGAAAGCATTATGGGACAAGACTATGGTAATCCACGTTTTCATACTTTTCAATGCGAACCGGCATCTACCTTTGGCTATAAATACTCCACGCTAGATGAGTCGTAAAACACTTATACAGGAACATAGTATTCATTAACTTCTTCTTACATGGCATCCCCAAATCTTCATGTCTGGAACTTTAGGTATTTATCTCAATTGCTTCCAGCCACTGCCAAAGAGTTATATGGTTAGTATGTATGTTTCTTTGGGTTTTTCTTGTGTCAAATGTTGTGTAAGGCTAACTTTGTTAATGTTCATGAACATATGCACATCCACAATTGTTCACCATGAAAGTCCACCATCAAGGCTACTTCACAGAACCACCCAGAAGACATTACTTATGTAGTCTAGAAATTTATGTTGACATGTTAGATGTGGACGATCTTTCCATGCAACCGCTTCAGCAGATCATGAAAGAGCTAGACTACGATGAACCAAAATATTATAGGTCGTATTTTAAAAGGCCGAATGCAGACTTATTGACTGGACTGGTAGAATTGACTACCGATGAAGATGTAGCCAATATACGTCAGTATGTTGATGACCATACCGTGATTGAAGTGTACAACGATAAAGTGAAGCTTAACACTTACAGAATCGTCTCGCCAGAGCATATAAGAAGTCGACGGGGATTGTCGAAAAGCCAAGCATCGTGTAGCCGTAGTTTGACATTTGAATAATTTTGTACTGATTAGTATGTGTTTGTTATGAAATAATTTTGTACTGATTACTAAGTTGGTATGAGTTGTTATTTTTAATATGAATCATTTTCAGACGAGTCTTGCAATAATTTTCAGACAACTTTTTCAGACCTTTTCAGACACCTTTTGCAAACGAATCTTTTGTCTTTTCCAGACTACTTTTTCAGGCGAATCTGACAAAACTTTTCAGACGATTCTTACAGAACTTTTCAGACTAATTTTTCAGTCGAATCTTACAGACCTTTTCAGACTGCGTTTTCAGTCTTTTCAGGCGAATCTAACAGACCCTTTCAGACGAATCTTTCGTCCAAGCAACTTTTTCACGACTATAAGTAGATGGTATGATGAAGTAGTAATTCACAACTTAGGATCTATCCATTCCCTGCTTTTCACTCAACTATTTTATCAACCTTGCAATTCTTTCACGAATGGCTCCTAAAGCACAACGTTTTTGGAGACTTAGAGCTCCATCTGAACCGCTTATTGTTGGTCCCGTAGGGTTATACAATTAATAGTTTGTAGAAGAGGGGGGATGAATACAAACACACAAGAATTATAGTTTTCTAAATTGTTTATTGATAAATCAAACAATTTACAGTTTGTTGCGGAATAAGACTAAGTACAAAACCTATTATAAACAAACTTGAGAATCACAAATATTTCTTGCACTAAGAAATAGAGAGAAAAGAAGAAACAAAATTAGGGATAATTTTCTTATGGCACTACGAAGATTCAGGGATGACCACCTTCAAACTGAAGGAGCATTCCTCCTATTTATACTACATGCATTTAATGCATGTCAGGAGAACTTTACAGGCGTCAACATCTGGTTGGGCACATGCTTCTGACTTTTGCAAACATACTTTGGGCCGCATGATGAACAGTGTAGTGGAAGAGTGGTTTGTACGATTCTGGACAAAGGCATGTGCTTCTGACAAATCGTACTAAAGTGTGCAAGAGGATAAGACAAACATTTCTTGTAGAGCAGGCTTCATGATCAACGATTGCTGAGTTGATCTTCCATCGGTGAGACCTGATGTAACTCAGTTATCGCTGAAGTCTTCTTCTTGAAACGTCGCGTGGGTGGACTTGTCTTGGTTTCACTGATATCCGCATCATATCATTAGTAGACTTGTCACTTGTTCATCAGCTTTGTCTTCGATGTCAGCGATGAACTCTTTGTCGTGAAACTTGTCTTCAGAGATTACAAACAACATTGTTTACAGATGAACTGATCAGTGATCATCAGTACAACTGAACAGACTCAGCTATCACTGATGCGCATTTATCACTGATGAATAATGAAGACAGTGGTTACCCATCAGTGATACTGAACAGACTCAGCATGATATCACTAATGGTGAAACACCAATGCATACAATGTTACTTATAATTTTCACTAAGTAATTCTAAGGATCATCATCAAATCACTGAGAGGGTTTGGATCAACAATCTCCCCCTATTTGACGATGACAAAGCAACATAAGAAAACTGCTAAGTATAAAAACATAAGGATAAAAAGGACTTATAGATGCGTGTCCCATTTACTGTTTTCAGGGATCTTTTCTAGTACTGATGGAGTAAAGTACTTCATTGAAATTTTCATTAATCTTCTTAAATAAGTTTACAAGGGAAGATGGAAAATTACAAGTACAATGAAATGAAATTACAAGTACTAAAGAATAACTACTGATAAATATTAGAAGAATACAAAGAAGGATCTATCAGCTATAGAGGTTCATCCTTAAAGAGAAATTCATCAAAGGCATTTGTTTCTCGGATCATCCAATCAGGAACTACTTCACCCTGTTGTCTTCTAAGCTTGGCTTCATTCAGCACATGGGTCTTAAGGTAGATTCCTGGTCTTGATTTGTTGCACTAGTAGACAAGATCTCTGAGTTGGTTGATGTAACACCCTCAAAATTGGAACGATCAACTAACGTTAATTTCAACAAAATACTCAAAAGAGGATACAGATCATCCCTGAAAATACCTCAGAATTTAAACATCATAATCTCCACAATTAATAACTTAAGACAGGCATTACTTAACACAACACAAGTTGCTAATCCAAAATAAGCGCGGAAGACTTCACTAGTCAAAATCACATCTCGTGCACTCTACTAGCACTCGCCACTTCACAGTGTAGCTAAAGCTACTCCCAACCCGAGCCTGTTGCACATGCCGACAAATAAAAAGGGTTAGGCTAACGCCTAGTGAGTTCAAGAGTTTTATCATGACCATATAAATTCATAAATCGTGATAATTGCAATTTAAGTCATGATTTCAAAAGAATTTACTTTAGATGCAAATCACCTATTTTCCAACTCACACAATCCCGTGTTGAAAGCTTTAATATAAAATGATTTCCAAATTGGACTCATTCCCAAAACCAACGTGAAAGGTGAAATAGCATTTGATTCTCAAAACGATTGAATTCAAAAATAAATCTCCAATATTCCAAACATCCCCAAACATTTGATGAAACATAACCCATAACTCATATAACGTGGAAAAACAATTCACATAAATATGATACGTCACCGAAAACATGGATAAACACAAATACCCAAAACAACACCTTTCGGTGACGGGGGAGGCCCGTATACATTGCACGTGACGGAACACAAAAGTGGGTCACCTTCTATGCAATAAAACACACCCGTAGATTACTCTCTTAAACTGAGCTCAATCACTCCAGATCTATTGCCCGCGAGACTAGGGAGCCCCCAACTTCAACCACTCTAGGTCTATATATTGGGTCACTCCAAATCCACAACAACACATTTGGGATTAGACCTTACTGTGTAACAACCCAAATCCCATAACATACATCATAATACATAACATTCATACATATCATTGATTTACAACAAAAGTTACATAACAAACCAAGTACGGTCTCATTAGTCTTGACATTACAAAATATATAAAAGCTTCCTAATCAACATCCATCAAAAGCTTCCTACACTTCATCCTCTCCTGCCGATCCTTAACCTGGAAAACATAATTTTGAAAACAAAATGAGGGTTAGACCAAACGGGTCTAGTGAGTTAATCCCGGTCCTTTCCAAAATCATTATAAAACCTTTTATGTAAATCCTTTGTATCAAAATAGTTTAGATAAACCTTTGGTAATCCTTTCGTAAAATATAAACATACCACACGTATTTAAATACCAATCCAGACTCGTGCATCGTGTACATCTCATTCACCTTATTCCTCCACAAATGGCCATATTAGTTGGTAGCAAGCCAACTAATAAATCAACAACCGGTCCGCTCACCGGAACCCGGCTACCCGTCGGTCCGCACATCGGAACCCGACTACTCACCGGTCCGCACACCGGAACCCGGCTACACACCGGTCCGCACACCAGAACCCGGCAACAAGTGCACTCGTGTAGTGCAAAGCTTCTATAAATACAATATATATCTCATTACATCATATTGTCATTTATATACACATAATCATATTCCTACCACATAATCATCTCATATATATATATATATATACACACACATATATATGTATCCCAGTTCAAAAACGTTTTAAAGCAAAACTCACCTTGAATGCTTAAAAATACGCTTCCAAGCCTTTCTCCGAGCTATCCGATCCTTTATCCAAAATTCTCAGAATCTGAAACCATTTACATACAAATATCTCCTTACCGACTTATGTATAAGACTTACTAGCAGGTTATGGACTCTAGATACATCTACATAACTCTTATCCTCAAAATTACCCAAACAGCCAAGTTATCCGGAAACCTCAAAGTATCCGGAAAACTTTCCGGACAACACAAAGAATCCGGACAACTTGACTTTTCCGGACACCACAACCATCCGGACGACATCCGGATACCAAAGTAACCCGGACACTATCCGGTATCTCATTTCATCCGAAAAACATAAGAAAAGAGGAACTTACCCGGATAAAACCCTGTCCAGACACCTTCAGAAAGTCATCCGGACACCATCAACAAAACTACCCGGACACCTTCTACTTTATCCGGACACCACTGTCGGTTTACCCATTTTTCACCCAGAAATTGGCTGATTCATTACCAGATGTAATTCTAACTATTCTACTCCGATAGAAACATTCAGCTATCAATTATACACATAATATGTAAAGAAAACATACCTCAAACACCTCCAATGGATCAAATTTGAAGCCCTAACCTTTCCCCTTTCTTTTTCTTCTTCTTTTGCTCTCAACACACACACCTACAGATCTGGATATTTCTGTTTTTATGAATTATCTGAATATTGCAAGGGATAATATCTAACTCAAATTTACCCTTTAAACCTTAAATTATCCACTAATGACTCAAAATACCCTTAACTCATAATTTATCCCAAATTCACCCTAATTATTAATTATAACGTTACATAAATTTAACAAAACTAACTTTTAACTAACGAACTTACCCGGGGTATTACATCATCTCCCCCTTAAAAGAATTCCATCCCGGAATTCGGTTAAGCGAAAAGGTATGAATACTTATCACTACTACTTCGAACTCAATCAAAACCATAGAAACTAACTGAATAGACACCCCACACCCACCTATATCTCTAACACAGATAAGCAACAAAAGCACGGAAATACCAATAACCATTTTACACCGAAGTCAGATAACACCTTAGCACGTATAGAGTTTATAGAAATATTCCTGTAACCCCATCAGGACTTTCTTCCACCTCTTGTTCCGTCATCTGAAAAACACGGCCCTTTACTTTCGATACCTCAGGCCCTTGTTCCTCTCCCGGCCTAACACCCGTTGGTCTTACCGTCATACTACCCTGTTGTGCTTTCCATTGCGGACATTCTGACTGAATATGATCCGGGGAATTGCAAGCGAAACATAATCGAGTTACCCGACAGTCTCTAACAATGTGACCAGTCTTTCCACATTTGTAACAACTTCGGGAATCCACATAACAGTTTCCTTGATGAACACGATTGCATTTTGGGCATGGTCTTTCAACTTGTCTGAAAGGTGAATAACTATCAAACCTCGGGGATTCGTATTCTTCCGAATCGTACATCGTTTCTTCCAGTTTTCTTTTCCCAGCACTCTTATCACCAACGTCTCTCCGGTTATCCTGTTCCACATTTTCCGCGGCATCCACTGCGGCTGAGAAGGTATCGGGTCCTCTTGCAGTCACTAGCTTTCTAATTTATGCATTTAACCCAAAAATAAACCTTTCCATCTTTAGAGCCTCCGTGGCAACATAGTACTCTGCAAAGCGAGACTTCTCCAGAAAGAGAGCAGTGTAATCCCTAACCGATAAACTTCGCTGGTGTAGGTTCATGAACTCCTCTTCCAATTGTCTAACTGCTGCTTGAGAACAAAACTGTCCTTTGAATGCTGTTGTGAATTCGTCACAAGTAAAAGTAGAGTATACATCCGACCTTGTGGAATCAATGTGAGCTTCCCACCAGTACAGAGCTTCTGCCTTCAACATCGCCGTTCGGTATAATACTCTGTCCTCATCCGCACACTTACTGGTCTTGAAGATGGCTTCTATTTCTTTTAACCATCTCATCGACTTCACTGGGTCTCTATCTCCTGAGTAAGTTGGAGGTCTACAGTTTAGGAACATCTTGTAATCACACCTTCTTGACACTGGTATGACTGTAGGTGTAATGGGCATTTCGTCTTTCAAACCAGGATCTGGTGTTTCAGTATGACGAGCTTGGTCGAACATAGTCTGGATATTTGCTTGAAGTCTTCCTATCTCCGCCATCAGATCGTTTCTTGTAATAAACTCCGTACCTTGCCCCTGAACTCTACCTCCGGTTCTGCCCCTACCTCTTTCTCTTCCTCTTCCCCTTGTCCCGACTGTTGGATTCGTTCTATTAGGATTTCTTCCTCCCTCTCTAGTCGTATTTCTAGTACCGCTTGCCATTCTGTAGATTCAGACAAGATTAATATACACATAAGCACATACCCCATATAATAAGGTATCCCAGTCCAAACATGCACCTGTAAGATCACAATTACACTGGCCAGGTGTAATCTGAAATAACCTTACATGATGTTCCTTCTACCTTTTATACTTAGCATCCCAAGGTTCTAATATATCAAGGACATCCTACTTCACATGCAGTTTAAGTCTAGGTACGGGTACAAATACCTAAATCCCTTAAACTAGGGCTCTGATACCATTTGTAACAACCCATATCCCATAACATACATCATAATACATAACATTCATACATATAATTGATTTACAACAAAAGTTACATAACAAACCAAGTACGGTCTCATTAGTCTTGACATTACAAAATATATAAAAGCTTCCTAATCAACATCCATCAAAAGCTTCATACACTTCATCCTCTCCTGCCGATCCTTAACCTGGAAAACATATTTTTGAAAACAAAATGAGGGTTAGACCAAACGGGTCTAGTGAGTTAATCCCGGTCCTTTCCGAAATCATTATAAAACCTTTTATGTAAATCCTTTGTATCAAAATAGTTTAGATAAACCTTTGGTAATCCTTTCGTAAAATATAAACATACCACACGTATTTAAATACCAATCCAAACTCGTGCATAATGTACATCTCATTCACCTTATTCCTCCACAAATGGGCATATTAGTTGGTAGCAAGCCAACTAATAAATCAACAACCGGTCCGCTCACCGGAACCCGGCTACCCGTCGGTCCGCACACCGGAACCCGATTACTCACCGGTCCACACACCGGAACCCGGCTACACACCGGTCCGTACACCGGAACCCGGCAACAAGTGCACTCGTGTAGTGCAAAGCTTCTATAAATACAATATATATCTCATTACATCATATCGTCATTTATATACACATAATCATATTCCTACCACATAATCATCTCATATATATATACACATATATATGTATCCCAGTTCAAAAACGTTTTAAAGCAAAAATCACCTTGAATGCTTAAAAATACGCTTCCAAGCCTTTCTCCGAGCTATCCGATCCTTTATCCAAAATTCTCAGAATCTGAAACCATTTACATACAAATATCTCCTTACCGACTTATGTATAAGACTTACTAGCAGGTTATGGACTCTAGATACATCTACATAACTCTTATCCTCAAAATTACCCAAACAGCCAAGTTATCCGGAAACCTCAAAGTATCCGGACAACTTTCCGGACAACATAAAGAATCCGGACAACTTGACTTTTCCGGACACCACAACCATCCGGACGACATCCGGATACCAAAGTAACCCGGACACTATCCGGTATCTCATTTCATCCGGAAAACATAAGAAAAGAGGAACTTACCCGGATAAAACCCTGTCCAGACACCTTCAGAAAGTCATCCGGACACCATCAACAAAACTACCCGGACACCTTCTACTTTATCCGGACACCACTGTCGGTTTACCCATTTTTCACCCAGAAATTGGCTGATTCATTACCAGATGTAATTCTAACTATTCTACTCCGATAGAAACATTCAGCTATCAATTATACACATAATATGTAAAGAAAACATACCTCAAACACCTCCAATGGATCAAATTTGAAGCCCTAACCTTTCCCCTTTCTTTTTCTTCTTCTTTTGCTCTCAACACACACACCTACAGATCTGGATATTTCTGTTTTTATGAATTATCTGAATATTGCAAGGGATAATATCTAACTCAAACTTATCCTTTAAACCTTAAACTATCCACTAATGACTCAAAATACCCTTAACTCATAATTTATCCCAAATTCACCCTAATTATTAATTATAACGTTACATAAATTTAACAAAACTAACTTTTAACTAACGAACTTACCCGGGATATTACATACTGCCCATGAGACGACGCCCGACCATATAAGCCCATGGCTTACTTATCATGGAACCCGATGCCTATCCCGTGCCAAGCACATATGGAATTACACCTTACTGCCCATGAGACGACGCCCGACCATGTAGGCCCACGCCTTACTTATCATGGAACCCGATGCCTATTCCATGCTACAATAGAGAAACTAACGTCTTGTAAATTGAGCTCAATCAATCCCGATCTCTTGCCTGCGAGACTTGGGAAACTAAAATGCCTATGGATCCATAGCTAGGAAGGTCTAAAACATTACACGACCCCAAAAGAATAAACCAGTGCATTCAAAATATGAAATTCCCCAATAACGTAAACCATGATCAAAACTCGACTTTGAGCTATCAAAACTGGACAAATGTCCCCAAGACTTAATAAAATCCAATACCGAGCCATAAGCTCAACTAACTCAAAAGATAATTCATGGAAAGTAATATAATGAGTTTAAATGTAGCAACACACACTTTTACCGATAAATAATTCAAATCCATGAAAACCCGAAACGAACCTTGGGTTAGGACGACCCTCTTTTCCAAAGGGCTCACACCGTCACATTTTCAAATCATTCCATAACGTACTATATGCATATTTCCAAGTTGTATTAAAATGCATTTTCATGTCAAATAGACTCCATGTATAAAACAACTCCTCAAAACATTTCGTTTATGATTTATCTATCAAGTTCCCCAAGAATCCCAAATATGGGTATTTTACAATATTTCCCAAAATTCCAAATGTAAGTGTTTTACAATATTTACCACCATAAACACTTCAAAAGTTAAAACCCACCAAATAACTCAGCATTGATAAATTTTTCATGTAAAACACATAAGTACTTGGAAAAATAACATTTCGGAATGTACAAAGTTTTCACAAAGCCACTTGAACTTACTTTGCTAGATTTATGCTAAATCTAGGTTTTTCCCAAACGTAAGCTCCTTTGATGCACATGGATCCTCAAGCCAAATCTTCCAAAAACCTAGATCCATAAGTTTCCAACCATCAATAACCCGATCCAACCATGTATAATCATTCCCCAAACATTTATCATCACAATCTCAACTTATACTAAAACCATAATCTTCATAAATGAAGGAGGATAAGATCACCTCAACCAAACACAACCAAAATCATCCAACAATACCCCAAAATAGAAAGAAGATGAAAACAACAACAACCTAGCCTTTGGGTAGAGGAATATTACCTTAATCACTTGAATCTCCAAGCAAAAGCTTCTAACCACCCACAAAAGCTTCAAGCTTCCATATCTTCAACAATGGTGGAAAGGGGTTTAGTTTGAGTGAAGAAAATGAAGGAGAGGAGAAGGGTTTGTGTATTTTTGGGGAAAATTGGCTGAGAGAGGGAGAGAGAGGTTGAGTTAGGGTTTGAGAGTGAAAATGAGGAAAGAGAGAGAGGAAGGGCTTAAAATACCCAAGTTAACTCATCAGACAGGTCGCGGACGTCTGCATGGCCCTTCGCGGACGTCCGGCCTCGGCCGAACCATATCTATCCCAAAACCTTTGTTGCCTCCGCGGACGACTCGCGGGCTTCCGCGCCTTGCAGACGTCTGGTTTGCCTCTCGCGGACGTCCGTGACTCCAATTTTGGTTCTCCAATTTTCGGGGTGTTACAATTGACAGGACAGAGAGGGAGTACTGAAAAACGTTGAAAGCACATAACACTATTCCAGTCTAAGAAGATTATTCCATAGGGATCATTGACCACTTGACCAGGGATGAAAGGTCCATCAGGTGGCAGTGATAGGTTTAGGGATGATAGGTCAGGAGGAGGTCCGAACACTGCTTCTCTAGAGAATTCGATCCCTGTTTAATTTCAGATAGCAGGCCCTGAGGAAGAGGAAGCACACTTTCTTTTGGCAGGAGCAAGTGTTTGGTTTTGGAGAAGAGCTGGAGGAGGAGGCACATCAATCGTAGAAGTAACCCTGTTGATCATAGCATTCAGGAATTTTTCAACGTGGGACTTGAACTTCGATTTTGACTTCTGAATGACACTCTTGACTTCTAGCCATTCATCAAACCCATAAAGATCCAGCTTTGACATCTAGTACCGCTGCGTTTCCTATTCTCTCTGACAACAGAGACTTCCACCATCGGTACGTCCCTTACCGTTTTTCCCTTCAGGCTTACATTGATGATTCGACTGGGGTGATATCTGAAATCCACTCTTTCTCTGCACCAATTCAACGTAGAGTCACTGCCTTTTTTCTTCTTCTGAATCTCCTTACCAACTTCCTTGAGCAGTTCCTCCTGAACCCTGAGTGGAAATTGCTTCAGCTTTATATCAACGACTGACTGCTGAGCAACCTTAAAGGAAAATTCTTTGTCTTTAAGGGCAACCTTTTGGTTCTCAGCAAGAAGTTTTTCAGCCCTGATTGATTCTTCAATTTCTTCAGGGAATAAGAAGTCAAGACCGGAAGGAAGGATGATTCGTAAGTGCTGACTCTCCAGCTGATTGATCATAGTTGCTCTTCTTTCTTTTTCATCCTCTAACCCTTGAGGAGGCCGAGAGGGTCTGTTTGGGTGCGAGAGCAGCTCTTCTTCTTCTTCTTCTTGATCATCAGTCTCAAGCACTGAGACTGGGATTATTGTAACTTCATCAGCTATAGAAGCTGGGATTATTTGTTGTTGAGGCAGGGATTCTTCAGCAGGTCCCTCAAGCAGGGGAGAGGACTAGCTGAATCAAAAGAACAAAGAGTTAGATTCTTTTGATGGAAGGAATAAAAGATAGAGAAATAGGCTAAGTGTATAGAGTGTGTTTGAGGAGAGGATGAGTAGAAGCAAAGTATGGAATTAGTGAGAGGCATACCTGAGAAGTTGGAACATTCTCAGCAGTGAAGAGAATCTTCAGGTTCCCTGAAGAAGCAACTCCTTTTTACTTTCCCTTGGAACTCTTCTTCGCAGGAGACTTCTTTGTCGTCTCCCCTGCTTCTTTGAGGACCACCCCTTTGGTTCAGGGACCCGGATGGATGTAGGCTTGAACCAACAATCAGGTTCTTCATCATCGTCATCGTCGTTGCCACCAGGGTTTGTGGAGGGTTCTTCATCTAAGATCTCCAACTAGTTGTCCTCTTCTTCTCCTTCTTCATCTTCTCCAGATTCAACGATATTGATTGAAGAAGAGGGAGGAGTTGGTTCTTTTTCATCTTCTTTTTCACCCTCAGAAAGAGAGGGGTCTTCTTCAGCATTTTTCTCCTCAGCGTTTCCCTCCCCCTCAACATGAGGGAGGTCTTTGTCAGCATTCATCTCCCTCTCTTTGTCATCATCATGGGGGAGGAATATCAGTAGTGGTATCAACAACCCTGTCTTCTAGGCCAAGATCAGCTGATACAGAGGCACGAGCAGCCTCAAGATTATCCACCCTAGCTTCTAGGCCAGGGATCGCTTCAGTGGCTCATATAATAAAATCAGCCGCTATCCCCAGCTTTTGCTGATCATCAGCTGTGAAGGATGGGGCAGGGACCACTGGAGCATTCAGGTGGTCCAGGAATTGAGAGAAAAGGTTGCTTGATTTGTCAACCTTTGACGTAAGATTCCTGACCTAACCCCTGAGCCCATCGACCTTGGTGCCGATGTCCGAAATTGCTCCTTGAAGAGATCCCACAGAGGTGCTGAGGGAGGAGACTAAAGAGCTGAGCGTTTGGAGGGAGTTGGAGTTGTGAACAACATCCTTTTGAAGTGTTTTCACCTCTTCTTTCAGCGCTGATAGTTGTGCGTTGTCAGCATTGGCAGAGAGAGGTGGAGAGATCCTTCAGTGAATCGCCGACGGAGTTCACAATGTTAGTATTATTGGTGAGATCCTTGGAGAGAGAATCCACCTGATCGAATACCTTTTTTATAGAGGCAGCGATCGGGCCCAAGTTAGGACCTGTAAGAAAAGAAACATTTTAAGCAAAGGAAAGCTCAAAAGTAGGAGTCGGTTGAGAAGAAGAAAGTGGGTTGGTTGGGATACCTGACGGCCGGGAGAAAGCATCGAAATCCCGATTGCCACTTTATTATTCCATGTCTTGTTCCATGTCAGATACGGATGTAGATGGCATACTCTGAGTGGTCCCGAAAGGGAGACCATCAGGTCCTGTTGAGTTCTGCTGCATGAGATGTTGGAGCAGCGGTTCGTGAACGTCAGCGAGCGTACTCGCTGGTACAAAAGTGATGACGAAGAAAGGAAGAGTAGAAGCGATTGTAGAGAAGGCCGTGTTGTGCTCGGGCATGATACTGGCGATACCATGAACTACTTCTTCAGTGCTTTGAGGCACTAAGAAGGATGTGGAAGTTGCTAGCGGTTCTTCATCAGTAGAAGGCGCTGAAGTCATTGTTGTTGCAAGTTCAGATGTGGTGTAGTGGACCACGAAGGCGTCAAGTGTCACTTGTAATGAAGCGATCACTGATTCAGTAACCGGAGGGGGTTGGGGCTTCTCATTAGCAATCCTCTTGGTTTTATGAGAACCAAGGTTGGTGTCTGAAGGTTTCCTCTTCGATGAGGATTTGGTGGTGGTGGCTTGGGTTTCAGCGGGAGGTTGAACCGCTGATGTAGCCGCCGGAAGAGAAGAAGTTGAAGTTCAGAGAGACGTACCTCATTTTCCATTGGCACGAAATCGAGGATGCGGTCCTCGAGCTGAGGAAGTTTGTAGTCGCCCTTCTAAGGGTAATCTTTCTAGAGAAAAAGGGCAAGGAGCACTGACACAAAGCGCACGCAGGGAACCTTCATTTCCCTCTTTGGCTTCTCGACCTTCACCATAAGGTCATCATAGATCATGCGGGCATAGTCTATCTTCAGCCCGTGATCAGCGCATACCCCATCTGGAGCTGATATTTGCTGGCTTAGTCCAGCGATCCGATCTTTCCACTCATACACGAGATGACGTGGGAGAAAATGTAGTTAAGCTCTGAAGGCATTTTCTCCTTGAGCACTTTGGTAATCTTCTTGTCGGGTTCGTTAGTGGTACGGGGCTTGATGTCCCAAGTGTATTTCATCAGGTCTAGAAACCTGATGATTTCGTCATCGCTGGGTAGGGGCTCGAAAGGACCAGTAGGGAGTTCAAGCGCTGTCCTGATGCCGTTGGCAGTGATAAAGCCTTCTCCAAGATGAGCTTGGAAGGCAATCACAACAACCTTCTTGCCAGATTTGGTGGTGTGGAGGGTCCGCTCAACAGTATACCAGAACTGCTGAAGGAGATGACGACGGGCTGGTGGAGCGATGGTTATTGCCTTGAAGATTTGGGAACTTTTGAGGAAGGTCACTGCCTCAGCGAGATGTGGACATGGTTTCTTCTTGGTGAATTCAAGGAGAGCAATGTGGTTGTTGGAGCTTAAAGTGATTTGGTTCAATTCTCCATGCATGTTTTTCGATTTGATCATTTTCACTGGAATGAGTGCCATTTCTGAGAAAATACCAAAAATGGAAGGGAGGAAGAAATGTTTTTCTTAGTAAGGAAATAATTCCAAAATAAGATTTTTTTAGGTTTTACCAGTTTCCTTATGAGGAAAGAAACATGAAAAAGTTGATTTTCCAATTTTGTAAAAGACCAAAACTAGTAGAAAACACAGTTTTACCAGTTTCCATTTTAGGAAGGATTCTGGAAAAACGTATTTGAAGAAGAAGAAGAAAGTTTAAAAGAAGTTTTAAACTTTTAGAAAAACTTGTTAAAGTTTTATTTAAAAAATCATGAAGAAGATAATTTCTTTGAAGAAAAAGTATGTTTTGATCCTTGAAAAGAAAGATTTAGGATCAAAAACATGTTTTCGAATATGCCAGAATGTATTAAGGAATAAGTAAGAACCTATTTTGTTGTGGAATATTGGGAAGAACAAGTCTTAAGTTTCTAAAATCCAAGAACACAATAGCACAGGAATTCTTTTCTTGCTTAGGAAAGTTATGAACGCGTAAAAGGTAAAAATATAAACAAGGGTTGTTTATATAGCGAGAGGAGAGAGAAGAGTTGATGAGCTGTAAAAGAAACTCATTATGACACGTGATGTGACACCCCAAAATAGGGTCAACAAAAACTTCCATAAAACGGAAGAGTGATATATAATGCCATTGCATGAGCTCACAAAAGAGGGGGATTACACATGCCGGTTTACAAACAAAGTGTAATATCTACAACTAACTGACAACCGACTAATCTAATCTCTACTATAGAAATAAGATTTACAAAAAGTGTCATCGTTAGGCTAACTTTGATCTTCTATCTTTAGCATCTCAAATGTATCCCCACGCTCACATATCCCCAACTATGCCTTCTTAGGGATGGCACCACTAGAACCTGTGACACACACATCAGACACAGAACAAGTGTTAGGCATGGAATGCCTAGTGAGTTAAACATATAGTAAAACATGCAGTTATGACATATAAGAGATATTAATTTGGTCATTCACAAATCGGACTCTATGGGAAGACCCCAAACATCAACTCAAGTTACATCATATTTGAAGATATACCTTAGCGTCTACCTCCAAGGTAACGCCTCAAGGCCCGGCACATCGGGACTACCTATATGGTATTAATCCCGAAAGCGTGGATCGATACACAAACCTCCAAGGTAAGTGCCCAAGATTATATCTTCCTAATGCCTACTTAGAGACTCCTCCAATTTGTGAATACCAACAAACAACTACTCCAAGCAGTTCATAAATCCAATCATTAACTTCATCAAAAGACAGTCCAACTATCTCATTAAGCACATGATTTCTACATACAAGAAATCCTCCACTTATCCACATACATATAAGTGATATCATGAGTTCATCATTTAGCATGGCAACACATACTAAATTAGCATATTAAGTCACTTCTATTATAATCATAATTTCTTCATTAAGACATAGCTTAATCCATTAAGCTCCAAACCCTAATATTTAGGTTTGACCAATTTCACATGATCACCATCATAAAAGATACAATTCCAAATAGAATAAAATACCACATCACCTTTATCTTACCATTGAGCCCCTTAAATTTCCTCTTTAGAGGAATAAGAGCTTATTGGCTCAAAGTATACTTCAAGGCAAACTTGTTAGAAATAAATGAAATGATAGAGTAAATTATGTAACCAGTATGCCTTTAAATCAAAGTTACTCACCTTAAAGCTCCAAATATGGAAACCCTAGAAATGGAAACCCTTGCTCTTGTCCACATCTAGCTAGTATCACTTGTAGTTGAGATTGATTACCTAATACCCACCATAAATGTTCATCAACACTTCCCAACAACTAACAATTTATGAAAGGGAGTAATAATAACGAAACCCTACCTTTTTGGAAGAAGAAATCGGCTGCCAAAATGTTCTAAGTTCGTGAAATAAGCTAGAAACCCGTAACTCTCCTTTTTATACCAAAACAGGTCGACGGCGATTGTGACATGGCGATAGTGACACTGTCACTATCGCCGGGGCACTCTCGCTCAACTCCCCCAAACTCTCGGTACCAAACTCGCGATTGTGACCATGCGATAGTGACACTGTCACTATCGCCTAAGGCATACTCGCCTGAAACCCAAATGCCTGCAAGATCGAACTTGCGGTACAAAATCGGCGATTGTGACACCCGCGATAGTGACATGGGCACTCTCGCCGGTCACTATCGCCTAAAGGGTACCAAGTCTCATTTGATCCCCTTTTCAGCCCTTGAAATAGATTCTAACGAGGTACGATCTATGCTATATCAATAAAATACTTGAAGATGCAAAACAATTACATAACTACTCATAACGAAAATCGGGGTGTTACACGTGACACATCCCACGAAGCTTATTGAACATGAATTCTAACAGACGAACGTGTCATGGGTTATCCGTTTGATGACGTCACAGATAAAACTGTCTTTTCATTTTCAAAGGGCAGTCCTGAGTGTTTTTGAGAGTCAGGATTGCGTTGATTTATGAAGGATCACTGCTGAGAAAAATAAAGCTTACTGAAGAAAAAATCTTCACTGATCAGGGATAGAGAAACATACCTTAGTATCAGAGAACATTTACTCAGGGATTAGATGATGAATGAAAGAGATATAATTGTATTGCTGACATAATGTTTAACCACTGAAGAGTTATTCTTCAAGGTTCAGCATTCCAAGCTCGCTGATGAGAAAGTTGAATCTTGTCTCATCAAGAGGTTTGGTAAACAGATCAGCTAACTGATAATCAGTTGGAATAAAATGAAGTTCTATGTCTCCATTCATCACATGATATCTGATAATATGATATCTTATCTCGATGTGTTTTGTCTTTGAGTGTAGCACTGGGTTGTTTTTTTTATAGCGATGGCACTAGTGTTGTCGCAATATATTGGAATCTTTGATAGCTGAAGGTCATAGTCTAATAGTTGATTTCTCATCCATAAGACCTGAGCACAACAACTACCAACTACTACATACTCAGCTTCAGCGATAGATGTGGACATTGAGTTTTGCTTCTTGCTTGTCCAACTCACCAGCTTTCCACCCAGGAGCCGAAAGCCTCCTGTGGTGCTTTTTCTATCTAGTTTGCAACCTGCAAAATCAATATCTGAATAGGCAGTTAGATCGAACCCCGAGTCTTTAGGATACCAAAGACCTTGGTTGGGTATACCCTTCAGATATCTAAAAATTCGCTTTACAGCGATCAGATGTGATTCTTTGGGTTCAGATTGATATCGTCACAAAGACAAGTAGAATACATGATATCAGGACGACTCGCTGTAAGATACAGAAGAGAGCCGATCATTCCTCTATAGGCAGTGACATTAACAGGTTTTCAGAGGGATCCTTGTTAAGTGTCAGTGGAGGTGCCGTAGGAGTTTTCATAGCTGAACTTTGAGTAAGATCGAATTTCTTCAGCATATCTTTAACGTACTTACCTTGGTGGATGAAAGTGCCTTTATCACTTTGCTTGATTTGAAGTCCAAGGTAGTATGTTAGTTCACCCATCATACTCATCTTATATTTAGATTTCATTCTTTCAGCGAATCGTGTACACATAGATGGGTTAGTAGATTCGAATATAATATCATCGACATATATTTGAAGAAAAATAATATGACCTTTAACCTTTCTGAAAAATAAAGTATTATCAATTTTACACGTTCAAATTTTTCAGTGATAAGAAAGGAGGATAAAGTGTCATACTATGCACGAGGTGCTTGTTTTAAGCTATAGAGGGCCTTATCCAATTTATAGACATACCCTGGATGCTTAGGATCGGCGAATCCTGGTGGTTGTTCAACATAGACTTCTTCATTCAACTTTCCATTTAGAAATGCTGACTTGACATCCATTTGGTGAACTTTGAAGTCTTTGTGAACTGCATAGGCTAGAAAGAGTCGAATTTCTTCGAGTCTTGCCACTTGGTTAAAGGTTTCATCATAGTCTATGCCTTCCTCTTGTCTGTATCCCTGAGCAACTAGTCTAGCTTTGTTGCGGGTTATAGTTCCAAATTCATCTAACTTATTTTGATATACCCATTTGGAACCTATCACAGTTTTGTCAGATGGTCTGGGAACAAGATTACAAACTTATTTTCTTTCAAATTCAGTCAGCTCTTCTTGCATAGCACTGACCCAGTTTGGATATCTGAGGGAATCATCTGTTTTCTTTGGTTCAATCAGTGAGATAAAATTAACAAATTAACAAATATTACATGAACTTCGTCGAGTCTGAACACCCGCGTTTGGATCACCTAGAATTTGATCAATTGGGTGATTTATTGTCCATCTCTGAGCAGGAGCGTGAATCTCTGATTCAAGATGAACTTCTGGAGGTGCTGAAGAAGAGGCTTCAACAATAGTAGATTCAGGTATATCAGGCAAGAGTTGCTGAGGTTTAGATGAAATTTCATTTACTGATTGCTGATTTGAAGTAGATGGATTTTCAGAGGCTGAGGGTTCAGAAGGAGGCAAAGTGTTTAAAGGGGTAGCTGATACCCATGAGGAGGATTCAACTTCACTTGTTTGCATGCTAGGAATGATGATAGGATCATCATCAGCGATTGGGTTGTTGACCTGAGGGTCAGGGTTGAGATTAGCTTCTGAGTCCCTATAGTGAGAAAACATCCACTGATTCAGTTCTTCGTTTTCAGAAGTAGGTCTTGAATTTGCTGAACGGGATTCATCAAAGGTGAATTGAATGGTTTATTCTACAATTTGTATTCTCTTGTTGAAGACTCTGAAGGCTTTGGATACTGAAGAGTATCCTAGAAATATTCCATCGTCAACTTTGGGATCAAACTTTCCAAGGGAATCCCTGTTGTTTAAGATGAAGCATTGACAACCAAAGATATGAAGAAACCTGTTAGATGGCTTTCTTCCATGGAAAAGTTCATAGGCAGTCTTGTTGAATCTTTTGACAATCAGCGACCTATTTTGAGTAAAACAGGCAGTGTTGACAGCTTTTGCTCAGAATTGAGTAGGAAGATGGGAATCGTTGAGCATAGATCTGACAGCTTCGATGATTGTTCTGTTTCTTCTTTCAGCGACTCCATTTTGCTGAGGTGTTCTCACTGCTGAGAATTTGTGAGAAATGCCCTTACCCTCAAAGAAGTTACCAAGGGAACTATTTTTGAATTCAGTTCCATGATCACTTCTTATTGAGCGAACGATCATATTGTTCAGAACTTCCATTTTCCTGACAAAAGAGATGAGTTCTTTTGAGGTGTCACTCTTTGCATGGAGAAACATAATAACCCAGGTATACCGAGAGAATTCATCTACTATGACAAGAGTGTATTTCTTTCCAACGATGGATTGTATGTTGACAAGGCCAAATAAATCCATATGGAGGAGCTGAAGGGGATTTGTCACTAATGAAACTTGCTTTGATTTGAAACTAGCTTTCGTTTGTTTTCCTTTTTCACACGCTGAGCAGAGAGATTATTTAGCGTATGAGTGCTGAGGCAAGCCAGTGACCAATTCTTTAGAAGAAAGAGTATTCAACATTTTGAAGTTGAGATGAGGGAGCCTTTTATGCCATAACTAGTTGACATATGAATAGCCTTTAGATAGAAAGCATAGGTTCTCAGTGGTCAACCATGTTTATTACATAAACATTTTCGAAACGATAGCCGCTGAGAGCAATCGTTTCTTTCTTATCAGTGACAAAGCATGCTTCCTTAGTAAAGCAAACTTTGTAGTATTTATCATATAGCTGACTGATGCTAAGAAGATCGTGCTTCAATCCTTCTACGTAAGCGACTCTTCTGAAGGTGGTTGTACCATTAGAAAGTACCCCAAACCCTCGCGTGTATCCTTTTCCATTTCCACCAAAGGTCACTGAGGGGTCTTTCTCTTCCTTGTATTCAGTGAGTAGGTTTCTTTTTCCAGTCATGTATCGAGAGCATCCACTATCAAGATACCAGATACCCTTCGAGACCTGCAAACAAAAGGAAGATTAAGTTGAAATTGGTACCCACTTTACAATGTGTAACACCCTCTAATTTGGAAAGAGCAACTAATTTAAAACTTTCGATATTACATCAAATAAAGGATAAAATTCCTTTTCTACATTTAATACTTAGATCACCTCAATTATAATTCTAGGTTTAACCTTGACAAATAATAAACCAAGTCTATATATATAAGGTCGGGTGTTACTAAACCCATACAAGTTGCTATTCCCAATTGCGGAAGACTTCACCAAACTACTCTCTCCTCGAGCGTACAACTATCACTCATCTCTTCATAGTGTCACTAGCACCATTTCTCATCCGGAACCTGATGCACATGCCGACAAATAAAAAGGTTAGGCTAACGCCTAGTGAGTTCAAGAGTTTTCATCATGCTTATATAAATCGTTAAAAGGAAAGAGTGAGACTCTAATCATGATTCCCAATATGATTTACATTAAATATGAAAACAATCTGATTTCCAAGAATACGTATTTTAGACGATGGCAACGCCACGTAAAACATTTCTTTAAGATGTAAGCTCAACCCAAAACTCACCCAAAATGTGAATAAACATTAAATTCCCAAATAATATAAACGTGAATAAGACTCCATTATTCTAAACATCCCAACAAAGATTAGACATAATACATTGCCCATAAATCATGGAAAACAATCCATTTAGATATATAATTACGTCACCGAAAACATGAATAAAAGTAAATACCCAAAACAACACCTTTCGGTGACGGGGGAGACCCGGTTCCATCGAATGTGACGGACACACAAAGTTAGGACACTTATCAATGTTATTTAGATTTCATGTATTAGTACGTAGGACTTGCACCATACCGTCGATGCCTAAACAGTGATACAACGTACTAGCACACAGTACTTACACCATACCGTCGATGCCTGACCGTGCCTCAATGTGGAAAACTAGCGTTCCATCATTGGACATAAAAGCGTATTAGCACGTAGGTCTTACACCATACCGTACGTCGATGCCTAAACCGTGCTACAATGAAGGGAAACTAGTAGTCCCGACATTGCACGTAAGAAAATCAGGTGCTTATGGATTCATTGCATTACAATAAAACATTACATGACCCCAAACGAACGAACTAGCGCATTCAAAACATGTAAATCATCAAATAAGATGCATTAAATGCAAATCAAACCAAACGCCCAACATCGAGCTATCAAAATCGGACAAATGTCCCCAAGACCCATCGGAGTCAAAACCGAGCCATGGGCTCAATAAATCAAATGACCATTAGTTAAAACATTAAATGAATTAAATGTAAACAACACACGTTTATGCGAATGCCCGTTTTAATTCCATGAATAACCCAAAACGCAACATTTGGGTGGGACATCCCAATTTTCCAAAGGAACTCATACCGCTTACACTTTCAAACCGTCCCATAACGTAATCTATGCATATTTCCAGAACATACGTAAAACGACATTTATACAAATCTCCATCTATAGGACAAAACATTTAAATACTTTCATGCATGTTTCATTTATTCAAAGCTCAAAGTCCTACACGTTCGTATTTTCAAAACGTATCATAACATAAACTATGCATATTTCCAAATAAACACTAGAAGTGTATTTTAACCAAATGATATCCTTCTATGCAATAAATCATCAAAACATTTTCATTTATGATTTACTATCAAGTTTCCCCAAAACCCCTAAATATGGGCATTTTACCACATTTACAAAGTTAAATACTTCAAAAGTCAAAACCCATCAAATAACCCAACAATTGATAATTTTCATATAATCACATAAGTACTTGGAAAATAACATTTTTGGCATGTACAACGTTTTCACAAATCAACTTGAACTCACCTTGCTAGATGTAGACTAAATCTAGATTTTCCCCAACGTAAGCTCCTTTGAAGAAACTTGAATCCTCAAGCCAAATCTTCCAAAAACCTTACCACAACTTGAATCCATCAACAAAACATCTCTAAGGTTACCAAAATAAAGGTTTGGGAAGTGAGGATGAACTCACAAATGGGAATTTGAAGAGGACCCCAAGGTAGTTCAACAATGGTGGAAAAGTGGTGGAGAAGATGAAGAAGATCTTGAAGCTTGGGACCTTTAAAACTTGAATCCACAAACCCACCTTAGCATTCTTGAGGGAGGAGGGAGGAGAAATGGAGGATTAAGGGTTTTGGGGGAGAAAGTCGAGTGGGAGAGGAGAGGGAATCTGAGTTATGGGTTTCAAAATAAGGAAAGGGAGAGAGAAGAGGGTTTCTTAAAGGCAAATAAGAAATATCTCATCAGACTTCGCACGGACGTTCGGCTGGAAGCCATACGGACGTTCGACCTTTGATCTGATCAAGTGCCTCGCGACTCTGTTGCTTCCGCGGAAAGATGCGGATGTCCAGCAGATGCGAACGTCCATCCTGTGCCCTATGCGGACGTCCGCTGATCAAAATCAGCATGTGTGAAATTTTGGGGTGTTACAATCCTCCCAACCTTAAAGAGATTTCGTCCCCGAAATCTAGATCTCATACAGCCAATGGCTATCGCGCCCAACACATTCCATGTTCCCTCGTCTTCAACCAGATTTGAATTTTCATTCCCCACAGAACTACACGGAACAAACTTCTTGGTGATACTCACAATGAGTTCCCGCTTAGGCATACCACACTTACATCCAAGTGAAATCCTAACTATTATAGTAGCTTCCGACCACAAGGCCTTGGTTGCCTCCCAACCTTAGGTGATCCATACTTCTCCCACGACAAAACCCGACTCCCAGACAGTCCTGATCTAAACACCTTTAAATCCTTTCTCCAACCAATCTAAGGTACGGTCGCCACTGAAATCGATAAAATTCTCAAACTCGACCGTTCTAGCTACTGGGTTGTCACTTAACTACAACGGGTACAATTAGGCTCCAAAACAGCCGGTCGTCTCTGACCCAAAGATTATACAACTCCCAAGGTACATCCTATTACCAATTATCAACCCTGCAAATCCTTCTACCATTCAAAGAAAGTCATCCCACTAGATCCACTTATCACAATTGGACTTCTTAAGATCACTTCAACTGTTACCGCAATTCCTTTAAAATTTGGACTACAATCCTCCAAATATACTAACGGTTCTTGACTTCGAACCCAAAATGTTGACACCTAGTCATACCATCAAGTTTTGAACCACAACAGAACTCCACCCACATGAGTTTCATTCGCCGATCATACCCACAAAACCAAGGTTATCCGCGCGGTGTCTAAAGGTCCTATACATCCTTTATGCAAAACTGACCAATAGAGATGGCCATCAGAGCCCGGGCCTGGCCCGGCCCGCCAGGTAACCGAAGCCCGGCCTGCCAAAAGCCCGGGCCTGAGCCCGCCAGACGTAACCGGGCCTGCTATTTGACTGATTTGCCAGCCCGACCCGAAGCCCGACCAAGGCCCGACGCGAATCTCACTTCATAAAATGCGGGATATATTGCTTACCCCCAGTTTCGAACTCCTGACCTCCTCTCCATAGCCTCGATGCACTTACCACCATGCCAATGCGTCAGCTTTGAATATTGTTGCTGCTTTAATTTATTTATTAACACTTTTGTCTTCAATTCAAAATTTCCAACCGTGGGTCACTTCATTAAAAAAGCACGGGATATGTTGCCTCCCCCCAGTTTCGATCCCTTGACCTCCTTTCCATAGCCTCCATACGTTTACCACCAAACCAATGCGTCAGTTTTGAATATTTTTGTTGCTTTAATTCATTTATTAACACTTTTGTCTTCAATTCAAAATTTCCAACCGTTGGGTAACGGTCATATGACCATTTTCACAATTTAAAAAAAATTTGTGAAGGCCCGGTTTAGGGCCCGACCCGAAAGCCCGGGCTTATAAAAAGCCTATGCGGGCTCGAATCTTTTTGCTCAAGCCCGGCCCGGCCCGACCCGGGCCCGACCAAAGCCCGAGCCTTGGAATAGTGTTTCGGCCCGGTCCTTCCGAAGGCTCGGTCTGGCCCGATTTTTTGGCCACCTCTACTGACCAAGACCCAAACAATGTTGCCGAAATGAACGGTTACTATAAGCATTAGCAGAAGGTACCGCGTACCTCACCCTTAACCGAGGTTTCTTAACCATCCCAAGCCTAATGAGTTCAAGGTTTTTAAGTGATGGACTCAACAATTATGCTAATCAAAATTTTATAGGAATTTTCAACACGAAAGTTTTCATAACAATTAATCGTACGTATAAAATCTACCACCATTCTTCGGTAGTTGTGCAAAATGGGCACACTCGTTCCACATATGGAAATCATTTGAAAATTACTCGATCACTACTCGATTTATTAGCAATACAAAAGTATATTCAACAAACTTTTAAAATGAACCGCTAAGGTCCTAACACAGATCTATTAATGCCATGAGCGTAAAGTGGTTTCCTGCAATAAAATAGTGTGCAACCAAATGCTTGTACGAATTTCAAAAAGGAAGTTTATACAACATCCAACTCCCAAAACTTCTCTTATAACCATAAGACGACACGAAATGAAATTCACCAACAAAATTCGCAAGTGTCTGTCTATTTTGCCAAAAACGGTGAAACAGTCAATATATACACTTTGGTTAAATACAAAGTGATTTGTGCCGGTTCCAAGTTTAAAGCCAAATAACAACCATGTTTTCATCATTTGAAAATATCGACTAAACTATCGCGAAGCTTTCTCAAATTAGATTATGCATGCATACTTGTAACACTCTCCTATTAGTCTTTCTGAAATAATATAAAATGTAAAGAATATTCCATACTACATTTTCAAAGGAGAAGATTCATTAAATTAAATTTCAAAATTTTCCCATTTAGCTTTATAACGACATGGAAGTAAAACCTTCTGACAAGACTCACACATATTAATGTATTTTCTTAAAACTTAGGAAAACAGTAAATGCTTGAAATTTGGTTAACACATAGGAGATTTTAAGTCGACTTCAAAATTTCGGACCGTACAAACGATGCTCATTACAACTCCAAAAATAGTGGCTACAAAACTATGCAAACTCATAGGTCAATATAATGCATTTGCGTGAAATGATAACCAAAGAAACAATTAACCGAAAATGCATGAAGCAAATCATTAAGATAAACTGTCGCGATGCTCTTATATGCATTACTCACGCCACGTATAAATCAATTGTACACTACACAAGATGCAACGAAATATGTTAGCACAAAACTCAAAAGAGAAAACCATGCGACATCAAGATTCTGAAAACTACTCTTTTTGGATGCAATACGACGTAAAGTAATATCTCTCAGTAAAACTCGCATGAGACACAATACTCAACAAAACCCATAGATAAACGCACGCAATGACTCAAGTATGCACATTACAAAGTGTCAATCATGCACCGCAAAACGTCGTAAAACAAAACTCCATAATACTCCACAAAACTTCCATAAAACTTAATAAAACTCAACGACATTCAATCAATCAAATGGTACTAAATTTTTTGTCTCCAAAGGTCAAATCCCATAAACAAGCTTATAACCAAAATGTCATAATTCCACAAATTCCCACTTGTTGCAATACAATATAAAGTAGTACTCTAGAAGAAAACTCGCATGGGATAAGATTCCCAATAAAACTCAAACACCGAATAGTGGGAAGTAACTCTCCGTTCAACCTTAACATACGTGGAGGAGATCCAATGTTAAAGTCATATGTCGTCATTACTTGTCCAAAATCTTAAACAACAATAATATATAGATAACACGGTATCCGAAAATAACATTGGACAACATCAAAATAAAATAAGTCCCAATAAGGTTTGCAATTACTCGCAATAAAAATATTTCATGCATGTTCAAAATCATGATTTAAAATCTTGTGTGTGCTAAACATTTTTCTGAGATTTCGTAGCATAATTCCGTAACGATTGAAACCCGAGAAATAAATGGTGCAATTTATTTTGAAGATACATTTTTTTTGGTGCATAAATTTAGTCGGCCCTCAACGTCCAGAAACCACACTCCTCCAATCCCTCCGGTCACACTATCATCGTCCGGATGCTCAAATATCTTAAGGCAATAATCAAAATTTCATCCGTTCACCTTACAATTTCACCTCAAATAACTGTCGATTCCACACGCCCATGGTTCTAATCCAAGCAACAATTTCGACCCAAACGGTCCACTTAATGCGATCATCATGCTTACTGTCACTCCAAATGACGAATGCTAAAATCAACTCCTTCTAACGGTTACTCGCTTAGAAACTTCTTTACTACCCCAACGGTATTCACATCAGAGTTGCCCAAGTACTCACATGTAACTTGTAGGTTCACCATAACACTGGCCAGGTGCAATTATGAACGTACCGTACATGATCATCCTTGTTACCCTAGACGTGATTCTCGTTCCTAGTGACTCCATCGACCTCCAAACATCCTATCTTAGAGTGCCTACTGGTGCAATTTCACTTTCATTCACTTAAAAGAACTCTAGTTTGAGTCTAGGTATCCAAAAATCAACACCTAAATCCCTCAAACTTATGCTCTCATACCAACTTGTAACACCCTCTAATTTGGAAAGAGCAACTAATTTAAAACTTTCGATATTACATCAAATAAAGGATAAAATTCCTTTTCTACATTCAATACTTAGATCACCTCAATTATTATTCTAGGTTTAACCTTGACAAATAATAAACCAAGTCTATATATATAAGGTCGGGTGTTACTAAACCCATACAAGTTACTATTCCCAATTGCGGAAGACTTCACCAAACTACTCTCTCCTCGAGCGTACAACTAGCACTCATCTCTTCATAGTGTCACTAGCACCATTTCCCATCCGGAACCTGATGCACATGCCGACAAATAAAAATGTTAGGCTAACGCCTAGTGAGTCCAAGAGTTTTCATCATGATTATATAAATCGTTAAAAGGAAAGAGTGAGAATCTAATCATGATTCCCAAAATGATTTACATTAAATATGAAAACAATCTGATTTCCAAGAATACGTATTTTAGACGATGGCAACGCCACGTAAAACATTTCTTTAAGATGTAAGCTCAACCCAAAACTCACCCAAAATGTGAATAAACATTAAATTCCCAAATAATATAAACGTGAATAAAACTCCATTATTCTAAACATCCCAACAAAGATTAGACATAATACATTGCCCATAAATCATGGAAAACAATCCATTTAGATATATAATTACGTCACCGAAAACATGAATAAAAGTAAATACCCAAAACAACACCTTTCGGTGACGGGGGAGACCCGGTTCCATCGAATGTGACAGACACACAAAGTTAGGACACTTATCAATGTTATGTAGATTTCAAGTATTAGTATGTAGGACTTACACCATACCGTCGATGCCTAAACAGTGATACAACGTACTAGCACGCAAGACTTATACCATACCGTTGATGCCTGACCATGCCTCAATGTGGAAAACCAGCGTTCCATCATTGGACATAAAAGCGTATCAGCACGTAGGTCTTACACCATACCGTCGATGCCTAAACCGTGATACAATGAAGGGAAACTAGTCGTCCCGACATTGCACGTAAGAAAATCAGGTGCTTATGGATCCATTGTATTACAATAAAACATTACATGACCCCAAACGAATGAACTAGCGCATTCAAAACATGTAAATCATCGAATAAGATGCATTAAATGCAAATCAAACCAAACGCCCAACATCGAGCTATCAAAATCGGACAAATGTCCCCAAGACCCATCGGAGTCAAAACCGAGCCATGGGCTCAATAAATCAAATGACCATTAGTAAAAACATAAAATGAATTAAACGTAAACAACACACGTTTATGCGAATGCCCGTTTTAATTTCATGAATAACCCAAAACGCAACATTTGGGTGGGACATCCCAATTTTCCAAAGTAACTCATACCGCTTACACTTTCAAACTGTCCCATAACGTAATCTATGCATATTTCCAGAACATACGTAAAAGGACATTTATACAAATCTCTATCTATAGGACAAAACATTTAAATACTTTCATGCATGTTTCATTTATTCAAAGCTCAAAGTCCTACACGTTGTATTTTCAAAACGTATCGTAAAATAAACTATGCATATTTCCAAATAAACACTAGAATTGCATTTTCACCAAATGATCTCCATCTATGCAATAAATCATCAAAACATTTTCATTTATGATTTACTATCAAGTTTCCCAAAAACCCCTAAATATGGGCATTTTACCACATTTACAAAGTTAAATACTTCAAAAGTCAAAACCTATCAAATAACCCAACAATTGATAATTTTCATGTAACCACATAAGTACTTGGAAAATAACATTTTTGGCATGTACAACGTTTTCACAAATCAACTTGAACTCACGTTGCTAGACTTAGGCTAAATCTAGATTTTCCCCAACGTAAGCTCCTTTGAAGAAACTTGAATCCTCAAGCCAAATCTTCCAAAAACCTTACCACAACTTGAATCCATCAACAAAACATCTTTGAGGTTACCAAAATAAAGGTTTGGGAAGTGAGGATGAACTCACAAATGGGTATTTGAAGAGGACCCCAAAGTAGTTCAACAATGGTTGAAAAGTGGTGGAGAAGATGAAGAAGATCTTGAAGCTTGGAACCTTTAAAACTTGACTCCACAAACCCACCTTAGCGTTCTTGAGGGAGGAGGGAGGAAAGAAATGGAGGATTTTAGGGTTTTTAGGGAGAAATTCGAGTGGGAGAGGAGAGGGAATCTGAGTTATGGGTTTCAAAATAAGGTAAGGGAGAGAGAAGAGGGTTTCTTAAAGGCAAATAAGAAATATCTCATCAGACTTCGCACGGACGTCCGGTTGGAAGCCATGCGGACGTCTGACCTTTGATCTGATCAAGTGCCTCACGACTCTGTTGCTTCCGCGGAAAGATGCGGATGTCCAGTTGATGCGAACGTCCGTCCTGTGCCCTATGCGGACGTCCGCTGATCAAAACCAGCATGTGTGAAATTTTGGGGTGTTACAATCCTCCCAACCTTAAAGAGATTTCATCCCCGAAATCTAGATCTCATACAGCCAATGGCTATAGTGCCCAACACATTCCATGATCCCTCGTCTTCAACCAGATTTGAGTTTTAATTCCCCACAGAACTACACGGAACAAACTTCTTGGTGATACTCACAACGAGTTCCCGCTTAGGCATACCACACTTACATCCAAGTGAAAGCCTAATTATTAGAGTAGCTGCCGACCACAAGGCCTTGGTTGCCTCCCAACCTTAGGTGATCCATACTTCTCCCACGACAAAACCCGACTCCCAGACATTCCTGATCTAAATACCTTTAAATCCTTTCTCCAACCAATCTAAGGTACGGTCGCCACTGAAATCGATAAAATTCTCAAACTCGACCGTTCTCGCTACTAGGTTGTCACTTAACTATAACGGGTACAATTAGGCTCCAAAACAGCCGGTCGTCTCTGACCCAAAGATTATACAACTCCCAAGGTACATCCTATTACCAATTATCAACCCTACAAATCCTTCTACCATTCAAAGAAAGTCATCCCACTAGATCCACTTATCACAATTGGACTTCTTAAGATCACTTCAACTGTTACCGCCATTCCTTTAAAATTTGGACTACAATCCTCCAAATATACTAACGGTTCTTGACTTCGAACCCAAAAAGTTGACACCTAGACATACCATCAAGTTTTGAACCACAACAGAACTCCACCCACATGAGTTTGATTCGCCGAGCATACCCACAAAACCAAGGTTATCCGCGCGGTGTCTAAAGGTCCTACACATCCTTTATGCAAAACTGACCAAGACCCAAACAAGGTTGCCAAAATGAACGATTACTATAAGCATTAGCAGAAGGTACTGCGTACCTCACCCTTAACCGAGGTTGCTTAACCATCCCAAGCCTAATGAGTTCAAGATTTTTAAGTGATGGACTCAACAATTATGCTAATCAAAATTTTATAGGAACTTTCAACACGAAAGTTTTCATAACAGTTAATCGTACGTATAAAATCTACCACCATTCTTCGGTAGTTGTGCAAAATGGGCATACTCGTTCCACATATGGAAATCATTTGAAAATTACTCGATCACTACTCGATTTATTAGCAATACAAAAGTATATTCAACAAACTTTAAAAATGAACCGCTACGGTCCTAACACAAATCTATTTATGCCATGAGCGTAAAGTGGCTTCCTGCAATAAAATAGTGTGCAACCAAATGTTTGTACGAATTTCAAAAAGGAAGTTTATACGACATCCAACTCCCAAAACTTCTCTTATAACCATAAGACGACACGAAATGAAATTCACCAACAAAATTCGCAAGTGTCTGTCTATTTTGCCAAAAACGGTGAAACAATCAATATATACACTTTGGTTAAATACAAAGTGATTTGTGCCGGTTCCAAGTTTAAAGCCAAATAGCAACCATGTTTTCATCATTTGAAAATATCGACTAAACTATCGCGAAGCTTTCTCAAATTAGATTATGCATGCATACTTGTAACACTCTCCTATTAGTCTTTCTGAAATAATATAAAATGTAAAAAATATTCCATACTAAAATTTCAAAGGAGAAGATTCATTAAATCAAATTTCAAAATTTTCCCATTTAGCTTTATAACGACATGGAAGTAAAACCTTCTGATAAGACTCACACATATTAATGTATTTTCTTAAAACTTTGGAAAACAGTAAATGCATGAAATTTGGTTAACACATAGGAGATTTTAAGTCGACTTTAAAATTTCGGACCGTACAAACGATGCTCATTTAAGCTCCAAAAATAGTGGCTACAAAACTATGCATACCCATAGGTCAATATAATGCATTTGCGTGAAATGATAACCAAAGAAACAATTAACCGAAAATGCATGAAGCAAATCATTAAGATAAACTGTCGCGATGCTCTTATATGCATTACTCACGCCACGTATAAATCAAATGTACACTACACAAGATGCAACGAAATATGTTAGCACAAAACTCAAAAGAGAAAACCATGCGACATCAAGATTCTGAAAACTACTCTTTTTGGATGCAATACGACGTAAAGTAATATCTCTCAGTAAAACTCGCATGAGACACAATACTCAACAAAACCCATAGATAAACGCACGCAATGACTCAAGTATGCACATTACAAAGTGTCAATCATGCACCGCAAAACGTCGTAAAACAAAACTCCATAATACTTCACAAAACTTCCATAAAACTTAACAAAACTCAACGACATTCAATCAATCAAATGGTACTAAAATTTTCGTCTCCAAAGGTCAAATCCCATAAACAAGGTTATAACCAAAATGTCATAATTCCACAAATTCCCACTTGTTGCAATACAATATAAAGTAGTACTCTAAAAGAAAACTCGCATGGGATAAGATTCCCAATAAAACTCAAACACCGAATAGTGGGAAGTAACTCTCCGTTCAACCTTAACATATGTGGAGAAGATCCAATGTTAATGTCATATGTCGTCATTACTTGTCCAAAATCTTAAACAACGATAATATATAGATAACACGGTATCCGAAAATAACATTGGACAACATCAAAATAAAATAAGTCCCAATAAGGTTTGCAATTACTCGCAATAAAAACATTTCATGCATGTTCAAAATCATGATTTAAAATCTTGTGTGTGCTAAACATTTTCCTGAGATTTCGTAGCACAATTCCGTAACGATTGAAACCCGACAAATAAATGGTGCAATTTATTTTGAAGATACATTTTTTTGTGCATGAATTTAGTCGGCCCTCAACGTCCCGAAACCACACTCCTCCAATCCCTCCGGTAACACTATCATCGTCCGGATGCACAAATATCTTAAGGCAATAATCAAAATTTCTTCCGTTCACCTTACAATTTCACCCAAATAACTGTCGATTCCACACGCCTATGGTTCTAATCCAACCAACAATTTCGACCCGAATGGTCCACTTAATGCGATCATCATGCTTACTGTCACTCCAAGTGACGAATGCTAAAATCAACTCCTTCTAACGGTTACTCGCTTAGAAACTTCTTTACTACCCCAACGGTATTCACATCAGAGTTGCCCAAGTACTCACATGTAACTTGTAGGTTCACCATAACACTGTCCAGGTGCAATTATAAACGTACCGTACATGATCATCCTTGTTACCCTAAACGTGATTCTCGTTCCTAGTGACTTCATCGACCTCCAAACATCCTATCTTAGAGTACCTAATGGTGCAATTTCACTTTCATTCACTTAAAATAACGCTAGTTTGAGTCTAGGTATCCAAAAATCAACACCTAAATCCCTCAAACTTATTCTCTCATACCAACTTGTAACACCCTCTAATTTGGAAAGAGCAACTAATTTAAAACTTTTGATATTACATCAAATAAAGGATAAAATTCCTTTTCTACATTTAATACTTAGATCACCTCAATTATAATTCTAGGTTTAACCTTGACAAATAATAAACCAAGTCTATATATATAAGGTCGGGTGTTACTAAACCCATACAAGTTGCTATTCCCAATTGCGGAAGACTTCACCAAACTACTCTCTCCTCGAGCGTACAACTAGCACTCATCTCTTCATAGTGTCACTAGCACCATTTCCCATCCGGAACCTGATGCGCATGCCGATAAATAAAAAGGTTAGGCTAATGCCTAGTGAGTTCAAGAGTTTTCATCATGATTATATAAATTGTTAAAAGGAAAGAGTGAGACTCTAATCATGATTCCCAAAATGATTTACATTAGATATGAAAACAATATGATTTCCAAGAATATGTATTTTAGACGATGACAACGCCACGTAAAACTTTTCTTTAAGATGTAAGCTCAACCCAAAATTCACCCAAAATGTGAATAAACATTAAATTCCCAAATAATATAAACGTGAATAAAACTCCATTATTCTAAACATCCCAACAAATATTAGACATAATACATTGCCCATAAATCATGGAAAACAATCCATTTAGATATATAATTACGTCACCGAAAACATGAATAAAAGTAAATACCCAAAACAACACCTTTCGGTGACGGGGGAGACCCGGTTCCATCGAATGTGACAGACACATAAAGTTAGGTCACTTATCAATGTTATTTAGATTTCATGTATTAGTACGTAGGACTTACACCATACCGTCGATGCCTAAACAGTGATACAACGTACTAGCACGCATGACTTACACCATACCGTCGATGCATGACCGAGCCTCAATGTGGAAAACTAGCGTTCCATCATTGGACATAAAAGCGTATTAGCACGTAGGTCTTACACCATACCGTCGATGCCTAGTCGTCCCGACATTGTACGTAAGAAAATCAGGTGCTTATGGATCCATTGCATTACAATAAAACATTACATGACCCCAAACGAATGAACTAGCGCATTCAAAACATGTAAATCATCAAATAAGATGCATTAAATGCAAATCAAACCAAACGCCCAACATCGAGCTATCAAAATCGGACAAATGTCCCCAAGACCCATCGGAGTCAAAACCGAGCCATGGGCTCAATAAATCAAATGACCATTAGTAAAAACATAAAATGAATTAAACGTAAACAACACACGTTTATGCGAATGCCCGTTTTAATTACATGAATAACCCAAAACGCAACATTTGGGTGGGACGTCCAGATTTTCCAAAGGAACTCATACCGCTTACACTTTCAAACCGTCCCATATCGTAATCTATGCATATTTCCAGAACATACATAAAAGGACATTTATACAAATCTCCATCTATAGGACAAAACATTTAAATACTTTCATGCATGTTTCATTTCTTCAAAGCTCAAAGTCCTACACGTTCGTATTTTCAAAACGTATCATAACATAAACTATGCATATTTCCAAATAAGCACTAGAAGTGTATTTTCACCAAATGATCTTCATCTATGCAATAAATCATCAAAACATTTTCATTTATGATTTACTATCAAGTTTCCCAAAAACCCCTAAATATGGGCATTTTACCACATTTACAAAGTTAAATACTTCAAAAGTCAAAACCCAACAATTGATAATTTTCATGTAATCACATAAGTATTTGGAAAATAACATTTTTGGCATGTAGAACGTTTTAACAAATCAACTTGAACTCACCTTGCTAGATTTAGGCTAAATCTAGATTTTCCCCAACGTAAGCTCCTTTGAAGAAACTTGAATCCTTAAGCCAAATCTTCCAAAAACCTTACCACAACTTTAATCCATCAACAAAACATATCCGTGGTTACCAAAATAAAGGTTTGGGAAGTGAGGATGAACTCATAAATGGGTATTTGAAGAGGACCCCAAGGTAGTTCAACAATGGTGGAAAAGTGGCGGAGAAGATGAAGAAGATCTTGAAGCTTGGAACCTTTAAAACATGACTCCACAAACTCACCTTAGCATTTTTGAGGGAGGAGGGAGGAGAGAAATGGAGAATTTAGGGTTTTTAGGGAGAAAGTCGAGTGGGAGAGGAGAGGGAATCTGAGTTATGGGTTTCAAAATAAGGTAAGGGAGAGAGAAGAGGATTTCTTAAAGGCAAATAAGAAATATCTCATCAGACTTCGCACGAACATCCGACTGGAAGCCATGCGGACGTACGGCCTTTGATCTGATCAAGTGCCTCGCGACTCTGTTGCTTCCGTGGAAAGATGCGGATGTCCGACTGATGCGGACGTCCAACCTGTGCCCTATGCGGACGTCCGCTGATCAAAATCAGCATGTGTGAAATTTTGGGGTGTTACACAATGGGTCCACATTTGTCAGTGGAAGATGAAGTGGAAGGATCAGCAATCTTTACAACATTTGATGATTCAGCGTCAGTGGTAACCTTCACTTTGGTTAATTTCTTAACCTTAGTGGTATTTTTCACCTTTGCTTGGTTTTCACCTGGGGTGATCTTCTTTGCCTTTGAGGCATTTATCTTCACCTTAGCTGATTTTTAAGCTTTGGTGGCTGTGGGCACTTACTAGCAATATGATCAGTAAGTCCGTAGTGATAGCATTTCCTATTGCTGAAAGTAGCTTTTGGACCATAGGCATAAGCATTTGATAATTTTAAATGAGCAGGGCCTGTACCAAGAATGCCTTTAGCATCAGAGGTCGAAGGAACCCTAGGTTCTTCAGACTTCTTACATATGACATCAACCTTTATTATTGGAGTTGATTGTTGAACATGTTCAGGGATCTTGTCTTTTGAGGTGGAAGGTTGATTAGCTGAAGGTGTAATCTTCTTCAGCTTTGGCACTTTGGTACCCTTATGAGGTTTTTGTAAAATATTTTTTTCTTTATCTTTAAGTTTAGGGCTTAAAGAGAAATTTTCCTCAGGGATAGGATTATTAGAAGAGGAGCACTGAGATGATGAGGTGTCAGGAATGGAGGAAACGAACATTCCAAACTTAAGCATGGAACGATCTTTGGTTGATTCTTCCGAGTTAGCATTATAACCAAGACCACTTCTGTCATTGACAGGAATCTGATGAGGATTTACACCATCATTCAACAGTAGCTTTCTTAGCTTTCAAATCAGCGATACCTTGTTCGCGTTCAATGCTGATTACTTGATTCACATAGACCTGATCTTTCAAATTTTCTTCAATGTTAGAAAGTTCTTGGATTTTAAGATGTAATTTATTTAGCAGTTAAGTTAAATCTAGATTTTGTTGTTCAACTTTGGTCTTGCCATTCAGGGCGTCATATAAATCAATTGTCAGCACATCAATAGCACGAAGTCTATCAGCATCAATAATAACTGGAGAAGGAGAGGTTGATACCTGAGACGTATAAGTAGAGGGAATTTCAGCTGGTTCTTCCTTTACTTCTTGGATTTCGGCCATAAGACAGAGATTGGCCTCATCTTCTTCATCAGAATCTGACTCTTCATCAGATTCAGCCCAATCATGTTCTTCAGCGATCGCGCTGAGTGGGCATTAACTCTGAAGAGAGTAAAGCAACATGTGTGCTTTTCGAATCTTTTACAAGATTCTTCTTAAGTTGACACGACTGCTCATGATTGAGCATAGTGCCAAAAAGAGTGCTTAAGGTCATATATTTCAGATCCTTAGAGAGTTTAAGACACATGGTATAGTTAGGCATGGCAATTTGGCTCGACCCGGTGGGGAACCCGGTTCACCCGACCGGGGCCGGGTTGACCATCCCCCGACCCGCCCCGGACCCGGTATATATATATTAATAAAAAATTAAATATTTTTTATATTCATGGCTTCTTTGCTTGATTCTTACAGCAGCTTTTTTATTGGGGTTTCTGACTTTTTATTGAATTATTTATTATAAACTGAAATTTATATCATAATAGCAACAACTATGGATGTGTGCCTTGCAATGTTTTTTTGGCTTTTTGTCCACAATACGAAAGAAGCTGTCCTATTCTTTGCTTGATCTGGCAAAGGGAAAAAGATGGAGCTCATCTAGAGCTCTTAAGACGATATATGCAGCTTGTTGAGCATCCAGTAACGAAGATATGTGCATGGTTCGTATGGTTTTTGAGTTAAACTTTCAAAATCATATGTGATAATTTCTGTTTTATGCAGTAGGCTAAAACCTAAAAAACGGGTCATAACCGGGTCGGGGAACCGGGTAAAAAACGGGGAACGGGGAACGGGTCTTGACCGGGTATTGACCGAAAGTTGACCGGAGCCAGGGTTGGTATCCCCGTACTCGCCCGAGGCCGGGGCCGGGGGAAGTTACCACAAACCGGGGTTGGGGCCGGGGATGGGGAACCCCACCCCGTTGCCATGCCTAGGTATAGTTGTCCCAACTTTCAGGAAGACATTCCAAGAATTTTGTCAGGATCTCGGAGTTAGAGTAGGTCTTACCAACAGTTATCAAATCAATGATTAAACAATTAAAACGCGGGTGAACTTCAGATAAAGTTTCATTCTTACCACAAATAAAACTTTCGTACTGTCTTACCAGATTTATTATTCTGGACTCTTGTACATCAGCAGTACCTTCATATTGAACACAAATTGTGTCCCACATGGCTTTAAAGCTTTTGAGGTTCATGACGGAATTATAGACCTCATAAGGTAGTGCCATAAAGATGATTGATCTGGCCTTTGTATCAATGGCCACCTTTTTCTTATCTTCTTCAGTCCATTGGGAAACTTCTTTGACAAGTTACCTTTCAGGAATGAAGGGAGCGGTAGCAGTGGAAGGAACAACAACATTGATGATGAATGGGATATGGGGTCCATTTTCCACATAGTGAGGTATAGTGGTATCTACACCTTCTAGGAAAAGCATCATTCGATTTTTCCAAAGATTAAAGTTATCTTTACTAAATCGAAGAGTTTGGCAAGAGAGCCATTATCAATGTAGTTTATGTTTGTGTTTTGTGCCATTTAAAAAATAGCAAGGAATAGATTAGTATAAGCAATATCTTGTTTATGGAGATTAAACAATCTGCTCTGATACCACTTGTTGGCCCCGTAGGGTTATACACGTAATAGTTTGTAGAAGGGGTGGGGGGGATGATTACAAACACACAAGAATTATAGTTTTCTAAATTGTTTATTGATAAATCAAACAATTTACAGTTTGTTGTGGAATAAGACTAAATACAAGACCTAATCTAAACAAACTTGAGAATCACAAAGATTTCTTGCACTAAGAAATAGAGAGAAAGGAAGAAAGAAAATTAAGGATAATTTTCTTAAGGCACTAAGAAGATTCAGGGATGACCACCTTCAAATTGAAGGAGCATTCCTCCTATTTATACTACATGCATTTAATGCATGTCAGGATAACTTTACACATGTCAACATCTAGTTGGACGCATGCTTCTGACTTTTGCAAACATACTTTGGGCCGCATGATGAACAATGTAGTGGCAGAGTGGTTTGTACAATTCTGGACAAAGGTATGTCCTTCTGACAAATCGTACAAATGTGTGCAAGAGGGTAAGACAAACATTTCTTGTAGAGCAGGCTTCATGATCAACGATCGCTGAGTTGATCTTCCATCAGTGAGACCTAATATAAGTCAGCTATCGCTGAAGTCTTCTTCTTGAAACGTCGTGTGGGTGGACTTGTCTTGGTTTCACTGATATCTGCATCAGATCATTAGTAGACTTGTCACTTGTTCATCAGCTTTGTCTTCGATGTCAGCGATGAACTCTTTGTCGCGAAACTTGTCTTCAGAGATTACAAAACAACATTGTTTACAGATGAACTGATCAGTGATCATCAGTACAACTGAACAGACTCAGCTATCGCTGATGCACATTTATCACTGATGAATAATGAAGAACAGTGGTTACCCATCAGTGATACTGAACAGACTCAGTATGATATCACTGATGGTGAAACACTAATACATACAATGTTACTTATAATTTTCACTAAGTAATTCTAAGGGTCATAATCAAATCACTTAGAGGGTTTGGATCAACACTTCTGCAATGGATCAAACGCATCATTTGTTAGTAATTCTTTTTTACGTGCATAAATAATTTATCTGGCCTTAATTTATAACTTTTATTTCCATCCCACATGAGATGAGCCTTTCTTATTTACTATGAAGGTCCATCATAACGTCTATTTCACACCACCACCCGGTAGGTCGTATGTGAACGGCATGGAAATATTAGTTGACCTAGTTGATGTTCAATGTCTTTGTATGATACACATGCATCAACTAATGGCTCAACTTGGTTATGACGAACAAGAATGAGCTGGAATGAAATTGTATGTTAAACCACCGGAGGAAGACTTAGACACTAGATTAAAAGAACTCACGAATGACTTAGAGGTTTACAATATATGTTACTATTGGGACGAAACGACCATACTTGAAGTGTATATGGAAAGGGATGGGGCACGCATAATCCCAGATGAATCTTTCAAGCATTTAACAATTGACTGATGACTTATGTGTAATCTATCGCTTTATGTTTCTGTTCACGTGTATTTCCAATAATTGTTTTTATGCTGGAATGATGATTTGATGTTCTATCTCTTTATGTTTGGGAAATCAATTAACGTATGTATTTTATACGTAATTTTTGCACTAGTATCAAAATAAAAAGTCATACAAAACCACAATCATTTATTCATGAGCAAAGTACAACACAAAACAACAACATAGAAACTTCAAAGTACGAAACAACAACATAGAAACTCCAAATTACGAAACCAACAACACTAGGACCACCAAAGGATAAACTGCTTTGCATTGATCAATCCAAGTTTGCTTCTCGGTTACCTTTGCTTGAAGAATTGCGAAGTCTTGTACAATCTTGTTGACTTCTAAGTTTTCTCGATGAATACGGAACTCCATATCTTTTATTTCCATCTTAAACCTTTTTATCTCCTTTTCTTCCTCTTCGATCCTTTTCCGGTGTCCATCCTTCTTGGCCATCATTTGTTTCCACCTTTCAGTGAGTTGTTCGATCTCCGCTTCATTTTTTTCTATCAATTTTTTCATCCTTTCCGACATTGTTTGTGAAGACGGTGGGTTTGAAGATGATGCATTTCCAACCATGTGTTTGGTGAAAGACGAGAGTATTATGATATCAAAATGTTGTATGGATGTTGTGACTTTTATGTTGGTATTAACATGGGTATTTATAGCCACAAAGAGCAACTGCGAACCTACATTTGCTAAACATAAACCTTCTACATCTCAGGCGAATCTTGCAGGCCTTTTTTTAGGCGAATCTGGCAGCCTTTTTAGGTGAATCTTGACCATTTTTATAGACGAATCTTGCAGACCTTTGCAAGCGAATCTTGTAGCCTTTTTCAGGAGAATCTTGCAGCCTTTTGCAGGCAAATCTGGCAGCTTTTGTCAGGTGAATCTTGACCATCTTTGCAGACGAACCTTGCAGACCTTTGCAGGCGAATCTGGCAGCCTTTTTCAGGCGAATCTTGAAGACTTTTGCAGGCGAATCTGGCAGCCTTTTTCAGGTGAATATTGACCATCTTTGTAGACGAATCTTGCAGACATTTACAGGCGAATCTGGCATCATTTTTCAGGAGAATCTTGACCATCTTTGCAGGCGAATCTTTTGACCATCTTTGCAAACGGATATTTTCACGACTATATGTAGTAGATGGTCTGATGAAGTAGTAATTTATAACTTGCAATCTATCCTTTTTACCCTCTAAACCGTTTACAAACATTCCTACCTTTTCTTAACACTATGGCTGGAGGTTCACGCTCTAACAAGAAGAAGTCAGCGAATGGGGTTGGAACATCACGCTCCGTCGAGAACCAATAATTGAATGATGGAACTTTCTGGAGTGACTACCAGAAACAACGGAGGAATGGTCATAGTTTAGGAGAACTGCGGTCGATTGGCCCATCACGGAGGAGGAGAACAACAATGGGACGATGCATGGGAGACCTACGTCCACACACATGGTTGGAATGAACCACCAATGTATCATGATAGAACCAGCCGGAGGGTCTTCCAATGTCTCAAAAAATGCCTCACAAATTGCAAAAGTTCGTTGATGAGGCAGATGCGGATATCCAAGAATAAAAGAGATGTGGCTACACAACAGGGCAATTCAGAAAGACAAAGAGGAGGTGATAGCGGAGAAGAAACAAGACCTTGGACAAAGGAATCGCGATATTGCACTCCTGCAACAAGAGATTGTTGAAGTAGAAGATGAAGTCAGAGAAATCAAAGAAAGCTACACCGAAATGGAGGAGATGCTCAACGAAAAGTCTGAGTGGATCATCAAACTACAGGAAATCTACCCGTACTAGATTTCTCCAAGGGTGTTTGTTGGTTTTCTTTAGATGCACTGTATCCGTTTCCATGTTTTCTTCAAAATGTACGTCTCAATAAAATGATGCTTTAATGTTTTTACTTTATTTTAAACATAAGAACACTTAACAAACACGATAAAGTAGATAAAATCAACACTGGACATAAAAACAAGAGCACTTAGCATACAAGATTTAGTCGTTACAATCAAGGGATATCAATGTTCAGGTCAATGCTATCATATCTTAGAGTTCCATGTGGTTCTAGCTCCGATGGGCTCTGCGGGCGACTTCTTTGGCTACCTGAACCTCTACTCCTAGGAACGCTTGAAGGGGCAGGAGTTGAACATTCTCTACGAGTATGTCCTACTGCTCCACGCCTACCACATTTTCTCTGTATCGGACCTTCACCACGAGATGGACGCCGATCGTTCTTACTTGGTCTCCCGACACGTCTTTTAGTTATTAACGGTGGATAGCATGGCGGAAGGGGTACGTCTGGAGACATCCATGAGTCAGGGGGTCCAGCTGGATTGATTACCTCCCGATAAGTTGCCCGATAAGTTTCGGACGTGTAGTAACTTATAGCCAAATCGCTGCAATCTCTAAGACCCTTATGTCTTGCAACAGTGATGGCATGACCGCACGGTAACCCAGACACTTGCCATTGCAGGCATGAAAAAACATGGTTGATCATATCGACATTCGCGTCGAAACGGTAATCTCAAACCTGGTACGTCTCATGTCCAATTCCGTGTACCCTCCATGTCGCTGACTTTCCCGCCCTTCTGAGAATTATCTTCTCCGCCACTTGTGTGACTCTATTACGCATTTGATCTACAAAGATGTGTTAATTGTGTTACGATTTATAAAGAACGCGAAAAAGCAACTATATATAAGTTCAAATGTTTAAAGTTTATCAACCTCCCTTTTGCCGTCGAAGTAGGTACCACTCTTGTTGAAAGGTTCGGAAGTACTCCATAAGTTGTACAATCGGTAATCTACGAGCAAAACGGAAGAGTGCATTCACCGACTCTGCACTATTGGAGGTCATAATGTTATACCGTTGTCCAGGAAAATGGCCCTTGACCACCTCTCCTTACCAGCATCGTCCATAACTTTAGCTCCACGATCTACACTAACTCGTAGTGCATTCATGTACCGGTCAAACTCCCGAACCGTACGCTTTGCATGCCTTCCAGTAGGTCGTGTGGTATGTTGTAATACGTTTGTCCGCGCTTTTCACGTTCATCTCCAAATGTCAACAACATAAGGCATGAGGGGTCGTTGGGTACATGACGGAAATTGCGGCGCTTATGGAAGGAGCCCTGTCGGACATAAACACCAACCCTGGCGGGTCTCCGATACATTCTCTCAACATGGACAAAAACCAACCGCGCTCCTCCCCGGTCTCGGACTTGCCTACTCCGAAAGAAATGGGCACAATTATGTTATTTCCGTCCACGACAACCGCCAAGAACATCATACCCAAGTAACATCCCTTTAAATGGGCAACGTCTGTCACAAGGACACGACGCAGATTTTCCAAAAATGTGCGGATCTGCAAAAAACTAGGTGGTTTATGTTTGTAAATGTTATAATTTATAATATGTAAACATATGACGTATTAATATACATACCGCATATCCAAGGGCAGCGAAACACATCTCAAAACGTCCGTTTGAATCCGTCCTTATTCTGGTGCGTGTACCGGGATTATGCAACTCCAACTTATAAAAATACGTAGGGAGTCGTTCATACGACTCTCCAGGAGTGCCTCTCACCAGTAGTAGTGCCCTACATCACGCACACCAACCTTGGTGGTAACCAATAGTGATCCCGTACTGCTCATTTATATCGTTCACGATGTCCTTTGACCGAAATGCCCTGCTAGCATCAAGAAATTTTCCTTTCAATATATGGCCCAAAGTCCTTTTATTGTCTTGTCGGTGGTTGGGATTCAGTTGCGTCCTCGAACAAGTGTGTACGCCGTGCAATCTTCTAACGGTAAACATTGATCCTTTAGGGCCCACGGACTTCGCCGACATACGCCAATTACAATTCTCTCTCGAATATACAACCTCGAATCTTCCTTTGTCGGATTTCTTCGTTTTAAACACGAAACTCTCTTCCATGAAAGTAATTCCGAGCTGTATAGCCATTTCATTCTTCGTATCAAATATCTGACCTACACCTATCCTTGAGCTGCGATTATTAGGTGCGGGTTGCTAGGTTGGTATATAGGTCTCCGTGGTTCGAAGGGGGGAGGCATATCAAAGTAATCATTTAACTCACCAAATGATTTATTAGTAGGAGTATATGTTTCTACTTCTTCGTCCTCATCATTATCGGTATCTGATTTGTCCATATCAGATATACCCATTGTGAAAACATGGGTTTCGTCATCAGCAACTCCAGCAAACCGTATTTCTTCTTCTTCTTCTTCTTCTTCTACTGGTTGCGTCATCGGAACAAAATCGGGATAACAGTCATTAAGATCATATGTATGATCTGAATTAAATGTTGGGTCGTAGGACGCCTGAAATTGAGAATCAGGCTCCAGTTGATTACCACCGACATGGGTTTCGTCATCACCTTCGTCGCATATCGATGAATACACAAAAAGTGTTGGAGGTCTATCTGACTGGGCTGCAAATTGCATAAAACCAGACACATCTCCATTGTCAGTTACCTCAAACATTGAGCCATCATTCTTGTACACTAACTTGCAAACAACAGAACGTTCGATTCCATATTTTTGCATGGCGTAAGCAAGAAACCTCTGACGTGTAATGTTTACTGGCAATTTTACATCATGCTTAGATTTATAAGCAAAATCCCACTCATCGTTATCTTGCACCCATTCAGCATCGCAACAAAAAAATAGCTTAGCTTTTTCAACAGCTGAACTCATTTTTTCTGTAAAATTGAGAAAGAAAAAATTGAAATGATGAAGAAAGAAAACAAGAACAATGGAATGGATGTGATGAACGATTAGGGATTACATTGTACTGATCTTTATAGATGAGGAAAATGAATTACAACCACAAAATTGAATGACAATAGTACAATTATCAGACAATTGTGGAAAAACCAGTAAAAGCATGCAAAAAACGTGAAAAACTTATAAAACATGAAATCATAGGGCTTTTCACAGACCGTTTCACGAACCCTGATTAATTTTCACGGACTCAGGGACCAAACTTGTAAAATTTCACGGATTCCAGGGACCTGTCCGTGACCACAGACAGGTTTCACGGACTCCAGGGACCAAATTTGTAACTTTCACGGATTTCAGGGACCGAGTCCGTGATCACATGTGGATTTCACAGACTTCAAGGACCAAAATGCAATTTTGGGTTTTTGAGTCCGTGATCACAGTGGGTTTCACGGAACTTTTGGGTAATTTCGTGAAATTGAAGAGAGTTTGGGCATTTGATTGAAGAGGTGGTCAACTTGGGGCATTCAATTAATTTCCCTAAAAGTTATCGATATGATTAACAATAATTATAAATAATTAAAAGTTAACATCAATACATAGTTAACAATTTTCAATTAATATGAGGAATAATTAGTTTATAATAATTGTTATTTATTTATAATTAATATTAATTAAAGTATAATTGAAAAAATGTAATAAAAAACTTTTCATAAACAACTCCAAGTTAACTTATAAAATAAAGTATAAATAATAATAAAATGTACAAATAGTAAATCGAGTTACCTAACTCTTAACTTTCCGTCTCTTTTAGTTAACTTATTGAAGTAACGTTTCAATAAGTTACATGAGCTTTTATTATTTTAGAGTAAATTACATGATTGGTCCATGTGGTTTACATAAAATTGCACTGTTGGTCCCTAATTTGAAATAATTATGGAAAACGTCCCTATAGTTTACATTTTCACACGTATTTGGTCCCTCTGACCTAACACCGTTAAAAGGAATTGTTAAATAGATTAACTTAAAGGTCATTTAAGTCATTTTACCCTTTCTTTTGTCTTTTATTAAAAAGTAAATATACACTTTACATATATAAATATATATACATTTATACATATATAGATACACACAAAACAAACATAGAGGCATGGAAGCTCTCCTCCACTCTTCTTCCCCAATCAGTCCATCTCCTACTTCTCCCCACCAAACCTACACCATAAACACCCTTTCTCCATGTCACTTCGTGTGTGTGTATATATATATATATATAAACTAGTGGGTTTTTCTTACCATTGGGTTTTTGCTTACATAACCAAACATTGAGTTTTCATTACCACTTATAGTGTGTATATATATAACCAGTGGGTTTTTCTTACATAACCAAACATGGAGTTTTTCTTACCAAGGTCTCATGGATTATACCCACATCTTCATCACTTTTGTATTATATATATATATATACACACAATATATATATTTACAGTGTGTATATATATACTAATATACACCATCACCTACCATTAACACAAATGCTATGTATTTGTAATACGTAGGCATATATATATATATATATATATATATATATATATATATATATATGTGTGTGTGTGTGTGAAAAAGAGAAAATTATAGAGAAATGAGTGATCTGAACAAAGAAGAGATAAAGAGAGAGAAAGAGAAGAGAGGGTGGGGATGGGTGGTTAATTGATTGGGTGTGGGACCATCTAGTAATAAATAAGATATAAAACTTTTGTTTTTAATAATGAATTACATTCTTGGTCCTTGTGATTTTTAATATAAAATAAAAAAAATTATGAAATGACTAACTTACCTTATTAGTAAATCTACTTAACAGATGCATGTTAACAGTGTTAGAATGAAGGGACCAAACACGTGTGAAAATGTAAACCATAAGGATGTTTTCCATAATTATTTTAAGTTAGGAACCAACAGTGCAATTTTATGTAAACCACAGGGACCAATCATGTAATTTACTCATTATTTTATTTAATTATAACATTAGTCAATATTACTTTTCATTATATTAATAAAATTTAATTATTAATCATGAATTATTAGCAAATTCAATTATTAACTATTTATCAATATAAATTATTAATTTTAAAATATTAATCAATTTCAGTTGTAACTTATTTTATTAATTATCATTTACATATAATTGTTATTAATCTTATCAATTATTTTTATATTATCATTATCTTTATTATTTAATATATTTAGTCGTTCAAAAAAGTAAGCATAACAATTTGAAAAATGATTTTATAAAGTACTTAGGCCCTCCGCACCGCCCGCGGGCTCGGCCACGGGCTCGTGCGGGCTGCGGTAAGGGGGCTGCGGGCTTGGGGCGAGGGCTCGGGGTGCGGGTTTGAAAACCCGAGGAACCCGTTGATGATTTGTTTTTGTTTTTTTTTTTAAATTTTTTAATCAAACGGCTCTTTCAACGGCTAGTTTTTTTTTGTTTTTTTTGTTTTTTTTTCAATTTAATCACACTATATATATTAACCCTCAACCTCTTATTTTTTCACACCAACAATCTCTCAAACTCTCTCAAATTCTCTCAAACTCTCTCAAATTTCATCATGAATCCAAACAAAACACCTACATCCCGTCGTAACCGATCAGATACACCACAACCGCAAGAAGACCCGGAGCTTGGTTTCCAAGCGTTTACACAACAAGGTTATCGTCCGCAATGGTCGCAACAAATTCCGCAACAAATTCCGCCACAATGGTCGCAACAAAATCCGCCACAATATCCGCAACAATTTCTCCAACAATTTCCTTACCAATTTACACGTCCCGGTTTGATTGAACAAGGTTTTACTCCGGCCAACTACAATATTCCTTCACCCGCAATCAATCTCGCCGACGACATTGTTCCGGAAACCCAACATACTAGCCCGCACACACCACAATCCATCTACACACAACCATCAAACCCGGAACCATCAAACCCGAGACCATCGAGAAAAGGAAAAAGCAAACAATATGAAAATAGAGCCCCCAAACAGATGTGGACTAACGAGGAGGAACTCGCGTTAGTGTCGGCGTGGGTTGACGTTTCGGAGGACCCCGTTATCGGTAACGCACAAACCCATGATAATATTTTTATTGTTATTATTATTATTATTATTGTTATTATTAATATTATTATTATTATTATTATTCTTGTTAATGTTCTTATACTTGAATTTACATAAATGTAGAAGGTTTTTGGACCCGAATCGGGGAAGTGTTCTATAGTTTGATGGGTCGCGCCAATTATAGGACAACTCATCAACTCAACACCAAGTTCAACGACCTGAATAAAAAAAGTGCTCTTTTTGGCGGCATCTACAACAACTTGGTCAATAATAGATCAAGCGGAATGAGTGATGCCGACATTTCACGAGTGGCACACGAACGGTACCAAGCACAACAAGGGTTTGCTTTCTCTAAAGAACAAGCTTGGGAAGTCCTCAAAAATGTCCAAAATGGGGAGCCGTTCCAACGATGACGACAACTTCATCGCGAGGTTCAAAACGTACCAACCCTTCCAATGATGACGATGACGACAACTCCATCGAGCAACTTCAACGACCCATCGGGAGAAACAAGGCAAAAAAAACATCAACGAGTAATACGTCCGGGTCGAATACGAACGAAAGTGTTACTCAGTTGTTGACGACGTTCAACGACAAGATTGATGATACAATGGAATACAAAATAAAAAAACTCGATCTCGAAATCGAACGCTCAAAACTCGAACGAGATAGGTTGGAACAAGAACTCGAAATCGAACGCTCAAAACGATTTAAGAAAGACTTCGAGTTTTTTATGACCTCGCATGATCACCTTACGGGAGACGTTTTGAGGGTTACTTTAAAGAGAAAAGAGCAAATTAAAAAATTTCATAATTGGTAGTGTTTTGTATTTTGTAATTTTTATTTTTAATGAATGATATGAATTTTTATTTTTATTATTTATCTTATTTTTATTTATTCAAAAATATATAAATATTTTTATTTTGTTAAATAATTAAATGTATAAATAAAATAATTAAAAAAATGATGTGGCGCTGATGTGACATTGAGGGCTTTTAGTTATGCGCTGGGGTGTTTAGGGCTTGAGGGCTTAGCTGATGTGGCGCTGATGTGGCGTTGAGGGCTTGAGGGTTTGCGCTGCGGAAGGCCTTACAAGTTAAAAAGATACAACGTTTGTATTTCATAAATAATAAAACATTGATAAACATTTTATATAATATTTAATTTAATTATTATTTTGATATATTTATTATAAATATTTGTATTTAATTATACAAATAAATAATAAACCAAAGTAATGATTTATTCGAAATACATTATGATATGTTAAATTAGACTACGTTTTTAACTTGTCTTTTTTGATCAATTTGTTTCTTCAATTGATCTATCAACTAGTTTTTTTGAAACCTGATTAATTTATCAGTCAACTTATCAGTCATCATCTAGTTTGCAAATGAACCCTTATGAAAAAACATATGGTTCAAGGTTCTTATCCTAAATGACTGTTGAAAAAAATAAGTTATAAAACTAACCTCATTTTTAACGGTTTTCAAAAAAAAAAAACCCACCAAGTTCTTGAATCTTTTTGTTTGAAAAGATAAGATCCACATATTTGAATTTGTTAAAAAAAGTTTTAGAAAAAAATCTACATTAATCTACGACTTTAAATAATTATTATATTTAATATGAATAAAAATAAAGTTGCACATATCCTAATTAATTAATATTTTTTTTGATATATAATTAATAATTAAATTATATTAGTAAAACTATTTAGCGTATTTTAACTATCTATGAAATAAACTAAGTATACATTTAATTTTTATGTAACTTACATAAACATTTTAAGAAATTGTTATGTGTCACTTTTGATATCTAAGAACATCTCTAATAGCTATGCTAAAGGGGGAAAAAGTGGGATTTTAACATTTTTGTTACTCCAACAACTATGTTATCCTATATGTTAAAATAAAGAAAAGAGGAGAGAGATTGTAAGAGCATCTCCAACGGTTTTCTTATTTTGAAGAAAATGAAGAATATGAGAATTTTAGGCTCTATTTTTGCTCCAACAGTTTCCCCAAAACTATCTCCAAAATGGAGAAAGTAGGAGAGAGAATGTGTTGTTCTTAATATGGAGATCACTCAAAATATGATTACCAAGTGAGATGACCAATAGAAAACTTTAAAAATAAATATGTAGAGAGAGAAATAATATTTAATAGATAAATGGAATATTTTAATATTATAATCAATGTTTTTTTTTTCTAAAATGGGGAATCTTGGAAGATGAATGTAATTTTTTTTGAAGATTTTGGCTTTTGGTTCTCCATTTTGGAGAAATTTTGGGAAAGGTGGTAGAGATGCTCTAAAAATCCCTTAGTTTATAGAAACTTCTAAATAGATAGTTTCTCCTCAAAACTAATTATTACTCCCTAAAAAGCAAACTTTTCATCTCTCAACTTTTCATATATTGAATATTTTAATAATATAATTTAATAAATTGAATATTTTAATAAGGTAATTAATACTAGAGTTGCTAAAACAGAATAGCTGTTGGAGATGGATGCAAATTTTTTTAGAGATTTTGATTCTTTTTTACTTTATTTTAAAAAAAACTTTAACATAATTGTTGAAGATGCTCTTAAATGATATAGTTAATAACATTTATAAGTAACTAATAATTATTCATATCTATTTATAACTAAAATTAATTATCAATTTATAATAAAATAAATTATTAATGTATAATTATAATTAACTGGTAATGTATAATTATAATTAATTTTTAATTACTAAAAACTAATATTTATGAATAATTAATATTTATTTATAATTAAGAGTTAATATTTATGGCTGAGAATGAGAAAAAAGTCAACAAATAATGCATTGGGAAGGGGCAATCTGGAATAGTGGCCCGATCTACCAATCGCGCTAGTCTCCCATACCGGCGAGATTCCATGTACAACGACATCAACTTTTATCGGTGAAGTGTCATTTTCATCAAATCGTTGTCATTTTGGTTGTCAGATTGGTGAGTTATGTGGGTCTTATCTCATCAAGCAAAAAGATTCAAGAATTTGGTTGGTTTTTTTAAACTATAAAAAATGAGGTTAGTTTTGTAATTTATTTTTCTTAAAACGTCATTTAGGGAAAGAACCTATATGGTTATTGCATTACAATTATAAATATAAAACAATTGAGATATTTATGAAACCAAAATTTCATTATATTAGACAAATAGTTAAAATTGGGTTGTATGATTTATATTTGAATATACAAATACCTATAATTCAGTTTGGATCTTATACCCACGAACACCTAATAATTCAAAACCAAAATTAGGGGTGTGCAGTAAGTCAATCGATCCATTAGGAACCGACCACCCAATTAAAACTGACCGACAATAATTGGATATCTAATTATAATTGCATTAGATCAGATTGAAAATTTCAACGTCCAATTTGGATTCGTCGGTTCTTGGATGACAGTCCAAAACCGACCGAACCGAACCGACCAACATCCAATTACCCATCCAATTATCCATTCAACTATCATCCAATTAATTTGTTTGCAATTTGCTTAAATATGAATTTGTTTTGTGTTAGTTTTTGAATTTCTAGTCTCATTTGTGTTAGTTTTAACACATATTAAAAGTGATTAATCAATTTGTTTCATTTTAAAAAAAATTGGATTAAATTAACACATTGAATGGATATGATCCGATCTGATCATCCATTGGATGTCAGATGGATCCAATCCAATGCAATGGATATTCAATAAGAATATCCAATGAATGAAACCGAACCGATCAATCATCCATTAGATTGGAAAAATCCAACATCCAATAGATGATTGGATTGGCTCGGTTGAAAAAAATCCAACATCCATTGGATGATTGGATCGGTTCGGTTCCCCTCACATCCATTGGATGTCAACCGATGAACACCCTTAACCAAAACTGTAGCGCGTGCAATTTTTGGTAAGTAAATGTCACTTGTGTGTTTTTACAACTTATAAATGGTGGGGTTTATGCTAGGAAATCATTACTTTGAGTCCCTAAGAGTATCGAGAGTGTTGATGTTGAAAATTTTGAGTTTCAAGGCTTGGTACGGGCCCGCCTACAATGTACGGTGACTATGACAGTGTCATAGTCGCAGCCAAGGGACAGTTCACGGTACACCCTTGCCATGCGACATTGACAGGGCAATGTCGCCTGGCAGATGCGTCTAGGTATTTTGGCTCATTTCACTTCACACACTCAGCTGATTACTCTCCCAAAACCTCCCTAGAACGTTCCTACTTCATTTATTGCTATTTTGGAGCATTAAAGGCTCAAATCCTTGAGTATTAGAGTGGTAAATCATCATCAAGCTAAGGAGTGGAAGCTAGGAACAAGAACTCTGACCTCCATCCTTCTCTTCAAGATTTTGCTAGGGTTTTCTAGGTTTTTCTAACAAAACCTAAGTTGTGAGTCACTCTTATTTTTAAAACTATATACATGTTAAAATCATCTTTTGTTATCTATGATTGTCTATTTGTCTTTATTTCTAATTACATTAAGGTTAAACCTAAACTCATGATTTTGAGGGATTTCACGGTTTTGATTATTGTGGGTGAAAATGTTTAAAAATGAGTTTTATGGAGTTTATATGTGCATTTATGACTCCTTAATATGATTTTTGTTCCTTCTTCGTATTCTTGAAAATTTGGAAATTTTAAGTCAAGTTAGGGTTTCTGCAAACCATTGGTTGTCGATGAAATAATTTTGGAAAATAACTTGTCATACTTGAATGGTCTTTATTCCCAAGTATTATGGGTTTTGGAAAGAAATGAGTGTTCTCTATAAATGTAGTGTTTGGAATGAAATTGGTATTGTGGTATGGAATTTTATGATACATACCTATTGGTTATGCATACTTAGAACGTATTTGGTGTTAAACTTGCAATATGGAATCCTAAATGTGAAAGCTTATCGTTTTGTGGATTGGATTCATGACTTCCGAATTATAGATGGAAAATGTGCGGTTAATTATGATGTGTTTTTCTAAACTATGAATGATCTTGGATAGTGAGGGCTGAAGGGAAAGACTCGCATAGAGTTAGACGCGATTATGACTAAAGATTCGGGTTGAGTTGATATGAAATATGACTAAATACTCGGTTTGAGTTGATGTCAAATATGACTAAAGACTCAGTTTGAGTTGATGTCAATTATGACTAGAGACTCAATTTGAGTTGATGCCAATTATGACTAGAGACTCAGTTTGAGTTGATGTCGATTATGACTAAAGACTCGGCTTGAGTTAATGTCGATTATGACTAAAGACTCGGTTTGAGTTGATGTCAATTATGACTAAAGACTCAGTTTGGATTGCATCATATACATCACCAGCAATTCAAAAGAAAATATTGAATCTTATATCAAGTAAGGTGCGACGAATGATTTGTGAGGAGATTGGTGGTCGAAAGTATTGTTTGCTTGTTGATGAAGCACGGGACGAGTCTCATAAAGAGCAAATGTCTATTGTTTTGATATTTGTTAATAAACAGGGCTTCATTATAGAGCGTTTCTTTGGACTTGTTCATGTACGTGACACTACAGCACAAACGCTCAAGGATGGAATATACTCCTTATTGTCACATTACAACCTTGATGTCAAGTCTATTCGTGGACAAGGTTATGATGGTGCAAGCAATATGCGAGGTCAGTTCAAAGGTTTGCAAGCCTTAATTTTAGAAGATTGTAAATACGCATATTATGTTCACTGTCTTGCTCATCGGTTACAATTGGCATTGATGGCCGCCTCTCAAGGAGTTATAGCCCTGCGTAAGTTTTTTACGCACTTGACTTTTATTGTCAATGTTGTTAGTGCTTCTTCCAAACGCACTGACCAACTACGAGATGCAAAAGTCGAGCAAATTGCATACTTGATTTCTATTGATGAACTGAAGACCGATAGAGGTCTCAATCAAATTGGTACATTACAACGAGCCGGAGATACTAGATGGAGTTTTCATCTCAGATCAGTTTCTAGCCTAATTAAGATGTTTAGTCCAACTTGTGAGGTTTTGCTCAAAATTGTTGAGGAAGGAACTGGTTCAATCAAAGGAGATGCAGATTCGGCATATGAGGCTATGACGACATTTGACTTCATATTTGTCTTACATCTCGAAAAAGAAATAATGGAGATCACTGATTTACTTTGCCAGGCTTTACAAAGACAAAATCAAGATATTTTTAACGCATTGAGGTTAGTTGCATCTACCAAAGTGTTATTGCAAAAAATGAAAGATGAAAGCTGGGCTGATTTGCTTAGCATTGTGAAGTCATTTTGTCAGGTACGTAACATAGTCATCCTACACTCGAACATCGTTATCAACTAAATCTTCCTAACTTTTCTTATTCTCGACTTGTTTTCTTGTTAGGTACGCAACATAGATATTCCTGACTTGTCTTCTTCCTACTACAGTAGAGGGGCTCGGGCTCGTAATGAGCATAGTGATCATACACTTGAGCATCATTACCGAGTGTATATTTTTTATGAAGCGATTAATTGTCAATTAATGAAACTAGATCACCGTTTCAGTGATAGTTCCATGGAGATGCTTGTCTTGCTTCTACTCTAGATCCCAAAAATTCATACGAGAGTTTTAGAAGTCTTGATGTGCGTGAACTAGTAGAGAAGTTTTATCCTGAATATTTTAGTGATCATGAGAAAACAATTCTGAAAATGTAACTTCAACATTATGTTATTGATGTCGTTCAACATGCAGATTATAAGTAATTGACATCTATTGCAGAATTTTGTGAAGTGGTTGGTAAGGACTAGAAGAGAAACCACTTTTGATCTTATTCATCGATTAATCTGTCTACTACTTACTCTCCCAGTTAATACCGCGACAACCGAGAGATCATTTTCTGCCATGATTATTGTGAAAACAAGAATGCAAAATAAAATGGATGATGAGTTTCTAAACGACTCGTTGGTTTTGTTTATCGAAAGGGAAGTTGTTGAAAAGATTACTTTGGAGGAGATTGTGGAAGATTTCAAGGCCGCAAAAGATCGACGAGTTCCACTTTGACGAGCGATGTTTGACATTTTCATATTTAACGTCTAGTTTTAATGTTTTTACTATTTTAAAACTTTGGATAATGTATTTTTGTTATTTTTGAATTTATATAATATATTAGTCCGGCTCGTGCGGTTGAAAGGCTTGTGTTCCGCCCCTGATCCTAGACATAGATTTTCCTACATTTCTAGTTTAATATTAAGTTTCAAATGACTAGGTTTGGCCTCTCAACATGGTCAATCTTAATCTAGAGTCTAAGGTACAACTAAATCATGCACACATTTATATATAATTCGAATGACGGATTTTGGGGGTATTATACCCGGTACTCTTCTTCGCAAAAACATATGAGGTATATGGAACTTCTTCTTCTCTCACATCATTCTCTGTCTAAGTCGCAAGACAGGCGGACATGACCAATCCCCTTCTTACATCACCCAGCTTGCTTATGTCTTGATCTTTCAAAGAAAGATTGATTTTGCCTAATACTTTTTCACAGAATTGGTCAATGTTATCACCTCGCCGAAGCGACCCCAAGTTGCTTTTACCAGGTTCATCTCTATGATGATTCACATGAGATGGTTAGCGCACTGGCTACCGATAAGAGATCGGCCAAACCGAAGTTCGTCTATGACTTTTCACCATCGATCGTGAGCAAACTTATTCTAAACAAAGGCCCTCTTGCCACCGATCACCCTCTTCTACCAGGTATAATTTACTTCATAAACTCTCCCGATCTGTACTAGGAGATGCTAAGGATACCCAGTCCCAGATCGGTGGATTCTTCAGCACCCCTCACTTCGGTGGCCCCTCTTTCCCCTACCCGAGTGAAATCAGTTGGAAAAAAGAAGAAATCTAAAGCCCCAGGTACCTCTGCACTCTCTTCCATGACTTTGTCACCGAAAGAACCTTCGGAGGCTGCTCAGGTCATAAAACCATCTCACAAGTGGAGGCACTCCAAATCCCCTCATATGCCTTCTCTAAAAAAGACATAGGAGACCCTTGTTGGCCGATAGCTCCCAACCAGTCACATTTTCTAAAAAATCGAGGACTGTTGAAATTGTCCCTCCTGGGCCAAGGGAACCTGCTATACCTCAAGCCACCTCTTCCGTACTCTCCTAACAGGGTACGGTTGTAAAATTGGGGACCCACACCATACCTACATCAACCCATCAGTTGGTCAATGAAGATGACTTGGATTTCTCCCTAGTCCAAGGTGCCTTTTCTGCACGTTACAGCCTTACACCCGACCGATCTCTGGTCGATGTTTCTGCACAACCCCATGAAGGGCCAATCACTCCAAGGGCTGGTCCGGAAGGTGTTTTAACATTTTTGGATTATTTATTACAGGACACTCGCCCACGCTCTTCGTCGAGATCTCCTCCCCTAAGTTTTGAAGAACGGGATCCCTCTCCGTTTTTAAACAAAGAGGTTGGTGATGACTTGGTGATTTTATTTTCCCTACAAGCCACTCCCTCTCCCATAAAGACTTCATCTCCCAAATCCCCTCATCGGTCAACTCCCTTCCTGATCCCCTTCCAATTCTCCTCACCGACCCCTCTCCAAATCACCATCTCCTCGTCGATCGCCACACCGATCACCTCACTACTCCCCACACCGATCACCTAATCAATCTCCTCCCTGAAATAACCAACCTCTAATTTTCTTTGACTTGCCCTCCACTTCCACCCTTCCTCCTTCTACCTGATCTATGCCTCACCATCCTCCCACCCCTACCCACCCTAGGATTCGGAAACACAACAGCCTCACCTTGAGAAAACCTTGGCTTCAACCACCTTTGCTCTCATGGGGATGACGGAAAAGTATCTTCAGAATCTTGCTCGCCCTCTTACCGACTCCTTTCTTATGGTGTGTCAAATATTGGAGTACTTATCTTCTGCTCATACTGATCTGACGGCTTATGTGGTTGCTTTAAAGTCTACCTCCGATCTTCGGGATCAGGAGCTGAGGCGCTTACAAGAAAAGGAAGTTGCTTAGAAATCCTTGAATACAGACATTCTTGACTCCCTTCAACGGCTGCACACCAAAGTTGATGCACCGCCCAAGTCTTTCTCTGCGGACTGGGAGATTGACTTGGGTGATAGTGTCTTTGCAGGTACTGATCGGGAGATACTTTTGAAGATGGCCCAGAAGGTAGATCAGGTATCCGCCACACTTGGTATTTCTTCCCTTTTGGCTGCTGAGGGGGAGAAACCAACTAAGGGGGAACAACAAACTAAGGGGGAACAACAACCCCCCTCAGTTACAGTTACCAGCATCTGACCTTCTCCATCGGCTGCTCAATTGGAGGGAACCGACGGACAGTCTAGAGAATCGTCATCTGATCCGACCGATGTTTCGAAGGGGGAGAAAAATAAAGACAAAGGCAAAAACCTGATGATTGCCGAACAAGAAGCCAAAGAATCCTGAAAAAAAAAGAAGCATCAAAATATGGGCAGAGGCATCCTGACACCGACTCACTGAAACTCAAACCCCCTCCGAAATTCAACCCCGATCTAGGCCTTCCCGAAAATGATATTGAAGAAGTTTCCTGTCTTCAAAAGCTTCATGATAAAGATTAGAGGGTATCCTTGTTGATGGACAAAGAAGAAGCGGCAAAGGCCAAAACTGCCAATCCGATTTAGGCTCAAGAATACGAGCTTGAAAATTTGGGGAAATAGGCAAAAGAGGCTGAAGATTCAAAAGTTGGGGATATTCCCTGGTACAAAAAGGTTCTTCTAAATAGGTCTAATAAATCTAAAATAATCGAGGTTAAAATCGACACGGCTGAAAACTCAAAAGAAGATATTCGAGTGGTTTTATCTCGACAAGATTGCACAATGCGCAACATCAGACCTTACAACCTTGACCAATATGGAGTAAGCGAACGGTTGAAATCGTGTACATAAAAAAGATAGCCAAAGCTCTCACAGGAATAATGTGCTTAGGTACATTGACAACGTGCTGACAAAAATGAAAATCTTAAGGCTAAATACAAGATCCAGCATACTCCTGCCAAAGATGCCCAGCTCAGACAACTCAATGCCACTCATCATCCGCAACATGCTTCTTCCAAGCCAATGCCTAAGCCCAAATCAGAGAAGGAGACGGTGTTCAAGGACTTGGCTGCTCAAGCAAAGTTCCCAAAAGTCAACAATTTGGATCTATCGGTACCAACACTCTTACATCATCCTTCCACCATAGTGCTTCTCCTACCTGTTCGGGGTATCTTCTTTCATGATGCTTTAGGACAAATCCGAATCTTCAGAGCTAATCAGATTGCGAAAGCCGACAACCTTTTTCTCGCTGGCATCCTCGCCATCATCCCTAACAGTCCAGAAGATGACTCTCTCTACAATGACGTTCTTTTGGAGCTAAAGAAAAGTAATTACTCTCTTAGGGTTTGATTCAAGATGTCTAACCTTATATTTATTTCCATGTACTTGTAATTCACTTTTGTTCCAAATATTGCATGCTTAAATACAAGTACTTTCATTTTGTTCATACTGTATATTTACTTACTCTTGATTCTTTCTATTTCATTTGTAAATGTCGAATACTCTAACAAATCCAAAAAGATCAAAACGAATGGACTATGTGAAAAATAACCCAAAAAGAGTAAAACAGGGTCACAAAGTATTATTCAGTATCTTACTCGTTTTTAAGTATGGATGTCATCCTCAAATAAGGGGAGATTGTTGGGTCACCAAAGATTTGAAGATGACCTCCCGATCTCCTGTAATATCTTTGAAAACATTCATTTTACTTAGACAATTTTTAGGTTCTTTTGATAGCTTAGCGGTACGAAAAATATCGGCGAAATCGAAGACTAGCTGAATTCAACAAAAAGTGAACCTGTAGAAGCGGATCAAATGTGAACTTCCCAAAAACCACCTAAGCTATATCTCTGTCGATTTTCATCTAGACAGATCGGCTGGAAGTCACAAAACCGGTGGACTTCCTCCTTGTCTTTTTGCTAGAAGATCTTTATCAAATATCTTAACAGAGGCAGCATATGGTGTCAGGGAAAAAGGTTTATATGTCCTTTTTCCTACTTTCAGATATTGTCACAATCAAGGCGTGCAAATTCTTCCTAGTACCATGAAAAAGGTAGAAATGACACTTCAACTTTTGAGAGTCAAACCTAACCCTCAAACTACAAAGTGACAAGTGTCCAATGCATTTAATGCTCATGGTACTATTTAAGGCTGAAGACTTCTCCCATGTAAACCATGCTTTTTAAAGAATTCTTCTAAGTGACCAGAAGCAAAACTCGGTAGCAATATTTTCTCTCTAGAACTTCACAATCTTGTTCTTTGTAATCGAAGTTGTGTTTAGTTTTCTATACTCTTTGGGAAAGATTGTTAGGATAGATTTTATCTGTTCTTTTCCGCAACAATCAAAAAGTTTTTTGTGTGTAATTCTTGATTTTATATCAATAAATAATTAAATTAAAGTAAAAATTTTAAGTATTGTATTCAACCCCCTTCTACAATACTGGTTATTGTGTGCTATTTCATAGCTGGGAGTCACATTTAATTAAGATGAAGTTGATTGACACTCCACATACACGTCCTACATGAAAAATCTATAATATATGCATCTAGACTTAAAATCATCCACGTGAAATCAAATACGTAACAAGTTAATTTCATATAATATTTTTCTATACCATGATTTCTCAAATATATTAATTTAATTTTTATAAATTTTTTAATGAATATTTTGTATTCTACGGAGTTAACCAGGATCAAGGTTGAACTAAGGATGTCGGAAGCAGATATCATCAGAGCTAAGCAAAGAAAAAGATGGGGCTAATTAAGATCGTTATCATGTTTTATTTTCATATGATGTGATAATGTTTGCCGATAATTTATTTTGCGTGATGCCATATTATTAATTTTTGGTGTGACTACATTTGTCGAGGATAATTTGTATTTGTTGTACTTAAGACATATTTGTGGTTATTCATTTCGTGATGATATTTGACATTTGTTGTCTTTAGACATATTTGATGCGATTGTATTTTTGGGTATGATATCTCTTTGTTGTTTTTTATAAATATTTGATGTCGTTTGATTTGGTGATGATATTTGGTGCAATTATCAAAATAATAATATTTAACATACCAAATAATAATATTTAGCATACCAATAACTCTAAATTATATATTATTTTTTATGTTAATTTACAGTGTCAAATGAGGATTGTAAACGAGTAAGGTCACAATGATGTTGTTACACAAGTTGATATAGATACGAATAAAGGTATGTGTACAAGATAAAAAAACATCATCTATGCTTATATATTACTAAAAAACTAACGAAATGTTTGTTTCTTCTTTTCGATTATTTTCTTCAATATTCAATTCTATGATTTGCAATTTGGTTGATTTACGATATAGTATAGATTATGCATTTTTCATTAAAATACTGTTGCAGAAAAACAGAGAAATTACAATAAAAAATATTATGCACAACAAAATTGAGAAGACATGCAATTAGTGATGTCTCCCAAGTTGATGTAGATTTACAAAAAGGCATGTTTAGTCTATGGAAATAATAACATATTATTTATGTCTATGCATTTTGTTATAGAAAAATGAAAACAGTACAATCGAGAATACTATGCACGATAAAAGGAGATTAACAAAAGGCGACAACTAGCTAATGGCGAAGGAAGTAGTCAATCTATAACACTTGTCACCAATTTCACCACAGCAGATACGACTCAACTAAATGTGGAACAACCGGAACATCTACGATTAGGAACATTGCAAGAACATACTACACCGTGCGAAACACAAGTTCACTATATTTTATTATGTCATTATGTAGGTTGCTGGAATTTGGGTTGAATACAATGACAACGACATTGCATATAGGAGAAGTATTATTGTGTACGGGAGGTCTAAATATAGCCAAAAAATTCAAGCCCACCTCGGTTGTTACGATCCATTGTCTTATCCTTTGTTCTTTCCCAACGGTGAGTCTGAGTGGCATTCTAAAATTCCAAGACACGGGGTGTCCATAAATGAAGTTGTCGATGTCAACGAAATCATGGAGGAAGATTCAGAAAGTATGAACTTCATCGCAAGTTTTATTATTTATGAAGAAAATAAATAATTTTGAAAATGTAGATATCATCTATTTAAACGTTTCAAACCATTACACTGAGACTCATGCAAGACGGGGTAGGAATATTGTAGCAATGCGGGAATACTATTGTTACAAGTTCCAGATTTGTGAAAAATGCTAATGTGATTCTATTGGGAGGAAGATTACAACAAAAATTTGTGGTAGATACTTACATCAAGATCGAGACTTCACGTTTGCGATTTTGTGAACTTAACCAAACCAAAATAAGAGCTGATTTATACCAAGGCATTGTGGATTGCGTTAATGTCGGTGAGGTTCAACCAAGTAGAGTTGGACAACGAGTTATGTTGCCTACAAGTTTTATAGGAGGCTCGCGTGCCATGCAGAGACGATTTTTGGATGCCATGTCTTTAGTTCAAGATGATGGGAAAACCGATATATTCCTAACACTAACCAGATCGACCAGACCTTGTTGCAAGAATTTCTCGTGCCAAATTAGAGGATCTCAAGGACCAACTCTTCCAGAAGAACATCCTTGGCAGTGTCAGGGTATATGTTTATGTCATTGAGTTTCAGAATCGTGGTTTGCCACATGCACATTTCTTTCTTATAATGAGTCCTGAGGACAAGATGACCAATCCAGATCATTACGACAAGATTGTATGTGCTGAAATTTTGACCCGACAAAGTATCCTCAAATGCACCAGTTGGTTGTCCAACACATGATGCACGGTCCTTGTGGTAATTTATGACCATCCAGTCCTTACATGCAACGTGAACTGAAAAAATGTTGTTTTAGATACCCTAGGCAATTTAACGACAAGACAACACAGACTGAGAATTCATATCCGCTGTATCGGAGGAGAAATCTTGGAATAGATGTGAATGTACGAGGCAATACACTGTGTTAGTGCTGAAAATGTAGATTGTATCAAAGTTGAGAGGTTACTTTGTAATATTCCCTTGTAAGTATAAATACCTTGTTTCATGTTCATTTGCTAACAACCTTTAGACTTGTAACCTTGTGATTCTCTGTATTGTACAAACACCTTGATCATCAATATGAAGAGATTGAATCATTCTTGTTGTTAGATCTTGATTTAGACTTGTTTCTGGGATCACAATTGGTATCAGGGCAAGAAAATCGCACCTTTTTCTGCCAAATTTTTGAGATTTTTTGCATTTCCGGCCATATACTTCGAATTCTTCTATTTTGGACAATGTGGATCGAGTTCTTGTGATCAAGGTGCTCGGTTTTGATAGTGAATAGGTTTTGTGTAATCCAATCCTGTTGGATTACAAGAACTGTGAGAGAATTTGAAGATTCTTGGAGTTTTTCGAAAGTGAGCCAAACTCACTATTTTGGATTAAAATCATACTTATAGTGTTTTCTTGGTAGTATCCCAAGAACTAATTGTGTTCAGAACTTCATTGCGACTAACCCTACCAAGTTTCAGTGAAATTGGAGCAGATTTGAGAAGTTAGGAAAATTTTAGATCTGAGTTCATTGTTGTCGCACGTAACTTGTTCATCTTTGTCGTACGACGAAGATATTCATTTTTGTCACTCAACTCTTGAGCAATAAGTTTTTATCGCATGAACCAGCGAACAGTGGTTATCGCATGAAGCTTGTGCGATCAAAGTTTTTGTCGCGTACTTGTCATGCGATAAAACTTTTTGTTGCTTGATTTTTCTGCGATTAAATTCTTGTCGTGTGTATATTTGCGCGATAAGATTTCCTTTGGTGTTTGGTGTGCGATAAGTTGACTTCCAGAAGCTGTGTTTGGCTAGAAAATTTGTGTTGATTTGTTTAAAGATCTTAAACAAGTTTTTGATTTCAAGATGACGACTAAGGATATGTTGGTTATCGGTTCTAAGGACAAACCTCCGTCTTATTTCTAGGGGAATTTGAGCAATGGAAGGATAGGTTCCTTGATTATGTTGACCATCATGAAAACGGTGAGAATATTAGAATGTCATTAGAGGAAGGTCCAATGAAAACCAATTATGATTACAACACCTGCAATGCCTGATGATAATGTGGAAGTAACTGTTAAACCAAAGAGTATAAAGAAATATACCGATGAAGAGCTATCTAGGTATAATGGAGATAAACAGTCCAGATCATTGATTATCCAGAGTTTGACAAATGATGTGTATCAGAAGATAGACAGTTATAAGGATACAAGAAAAGGGATGTTTGATGAACTTCAGAAGTTGATGATGGGTTCAAAGATACAAAACCAGATGAACACTGCAAGCTATATTAATAAGTACGAAGACTTCAAACAAAAAGAATGTGAGACTTTAGAGGTTACTTATGATCAGTTTGTGACTTTACTCAACAAGCTCAATAAGAATAAAATCACAAAGCTTTGATTGAGAACAATGTCAAATTCTTAAGTGTGTTTCAACCTGAATGGAAGAAATATAGCAGAAGAATGAAACAACACAAGATGTTACATGAAATGCCACTGCATGAGATGTTTGAAACCCTGAAACATGATGAGTAGAAACTGGAAGAAGTTAGAGAGAAGAGAAAGAAGAAAGAAGGAAAAATACCTGTTGATCCTTTGGCTCTTGTGTCTGATAGATTTGAAAGGAAAGTTTCTAGTGGTAGCTCTATGTCTAGGAAAGAAAAAGATTTAAGTGATCAAGAAGGCGATGAGTTAGAGGGTGAATTGTCAGATGATGGTGAATCCCTTAAACAGGCAATGATTCTGTTAAATAGAGCATTTCAGAGGCGTTATCTGAAAAAGACTGGAGCGAACAACTTGAGGTATGCATCAGGTTCAAAGAATTTTGAACACAGATATAGAGTTGAGGGAAAGAAGAGGTATGAAGAGAAGAAGTTTGAAGGGAGAAGAGAGGAAGAGAAGGTTGAGGAAAAGAAACCAGAAGATCCAAAGTGCTTCAACTGTGGTAAACCAGGCCATTTCGCCAAGGAGTGTAGAAAGCAAGTTGTGAGAAACTCCGACTACTACAAAAACAAGATGCTTTTAGCCAAGTAGAAAGAGTCGGGCAAGGCATTAATGGCTGAGGAAGAATATTGGTTGGATCTTATTGATGATTAGGAGGAGAAGGAGAACATTGAGCTTGCAAATATGTGTTTCATGGGAAAGAAGTAGAACGAAGAGGGTGACTTGGAGGATGAAGCAAGTTCAGAATCTAACTCTGAGGTAGAATCTCTCTCCGGATCTGATTTTATGTGTCAGATGAACTCGATGATGCTCGAACTAAATGCTTTACAAAACAAACTAAAACAAGAAAAAGCTAAAGTTGCTCATCAATATCAAAGCATTGTGGAGCTTAATATTGAGCGGATTGAAAAGGATGTTCTTATTAGTTCTCTAAGAAATCAAAAACAAGAGTTTGATGAAAACAAAAAGTGTTTTAAGCAACAAATAACTGAATTTTCAAAGAAACTTGAAGTCACTAAAGAGCAGAAGATTGAGTTTGAAAATCTTTTATTTTCATACAAGGCTAGAAACACGGAATTGATTGATAAAGTGAAAGGTTTGGAAGAGAAGCTATATAAATAGGTCAAATTGATCATACTATTCACCTAAACAAACCAAAAGAGTTTAGATATTTTCGTTCAAAGTGGGGAGTTGGATATGACAATCCTCATTATTTGAAGAATGTGTTATCCAAAGTTCCTACTCTATATGAATTTGATTTCCTAGATCTTTGTCCAATAGATGTTAACTATAAAATCAAGTGGACAAAATTAGACGAAGATGTTGAGAAACGGGAAGATTTGAAAAGGAAAAACACGGTTAAGATGCAGCTTCCTTTTTGTTATGCCCAAGAAAACCGAAAGTATTCTAAAAATCCGAAACAATCTTTGTCAAACGACTATTTCAAATGCTATTCCGACTAGAAACCAAAGGCAAATACTAGTGAAAATGTTTTTGAAGGCAAAACTTATTATCCGCCTTTGCTTCTCGAAAAGAAACTTGTTGATCTCGAAGACAAAATTGAAGATGTTCTGAATGATGATAGAATTGCTTTCGAGATGAAAAAGACATCATGTTAACCGTGCTTTTGAATAGTGATTTTAAACAGTGTTCCAAACTTGAAGATAATTCTGAATCAACTGTTTCAAAAGAAAATATTTCAACTGACTCAGATGCATCTTCATGCAAAGCTTTTATGGGAAATTCTATTTCTAAAAGTAAACAACAAGTTTGTGAACAATCTGATTCAGATAAGTGGGATGTGGAAAATCAGTCTTTTGATTTTAATCCTAAAATGTTTGAGAAGACTAGACATCAAAAGGAAAATGATAAAGTTTTTACTGATTTCGTGTATCCAAAATCCTGTGTCTCAAATATTTTGAATGCTAATAGTCCATCTGATTGTGATAGTGAAACATTAAAAACCAAGAAAGATAAAAGTTTAGATGAATGCACCAATCAATTTGATTTTTCTGCTAAACTTTCTGATCATTCAAATTTTATAATCAAAGAAGATGAACCCAAGAAGAACTTCTTTAAAGGTGAATCTTTAAAATCAAACAAGAAAACTTAAGAGGATGATTATTATGCTAAAAACAAATCCAAAAGATCATCACAGAAGAAAAGGAGAACAGATAGAAAATCAAAACAGATTCACTCCATGACTCTAAGACTTCAGACTTTAATTCTTCTGATCTTTCAGATAGTCATTTGAGAAAGCATTTAAAGTTTGAGTGGAGGGTCAAGTAGTCCACTAAGGATGTGGATCATATGAAAACATCCACTACTTTTTGTTGATTCTAAGAAAAACAATTTTGATTATGTTGCAATAAATTCAATTGCTTGTAATAAAACAAAAATTGTAACTCCTTACAAGATTTATTCTATGAAGCAAATGATTAAGATTGCATATGACCAAATTTGTTGTTCTTTTTGTGGGTTGGATGATTTCATATGCAAGTCTGATCCATTTAATTGGTTTCGATATGATATTCCTCGTTCTTCTCATTATTATTCTGATAGCATGCAAGAAATTGTTTTCAAAAGAAAAAGTGGTACCAATTTTAAGTGGGTACCTAAGACATTTTCTAAACCCAAAAGGACCCATTTACAAGTGGGTACCTAAATCCAAATAATTGATCATTTGCAGACCAGTCATATATGGTATCTCGACTCTAGTTGTTCTAAGCATATGACTGGGAGAAAAGACATCCTGACCAATTACACTGACAAAAATGGAGGACATGTCAGATTTGGAAATGATCAATACTCGTCGATTTTGGGTTACAGAAACAACATCAACATCAAGAAAGTGAACTAAGTGGAGGGTTTAGGACATAACTTGTTTAGCATAGTTTAGTTATGTAACAAGGATTTGGAGGTTAATTTTAAAGCAAGAAGATGTTGGGTAAGGACAGAAGATGGAAAAGAGCTTCTTGTTGGGATAAGGAAGATGAAACTCTACACGGTTGAATTGTCTAATGTCAAACCCAAGAATGATGTTTGTCTGATGTCTAAAACTTCATTGGAGCAAAGCTGGTTGTGGCATAGGCGTTTATCTCATCTAAATTTTCGGTATATGGAAAAGTTAGTCAAAGGTGAGTTAGTTAAACGCGTTCCTGTCTTGAAGTTTGAAAAAGATCATCTTTATGGTGCATGTGAGAAAGGTAAAACGAGGAGAGCGCCCCATCCGCCTGAATCGGAACCAAGCACGAAGAACGTGTTGGAGTTATTACATATGGATCTTTGTGGGCCTATGAGAACTCAAAGTATAAACACTAAAAAGTATGGTCTGGTCGTGGTAGATGATTACTCGTGATATATTTGGATAAAGTTTCTTCGATCAAAGTATGAAACTCCAGAGTTAATAATCTCTCTGTTGAATACACTACAAGTAAATCTGCAGAAGTCAGTTCAGATAATCAGATCAGACAATGGCACAAAATTCAAGAATCAGGTTCTTGACGATTTCTTGGAGTCAAATGGAATTACTCATCAATTTTCTGCTGCCAGAACCCCCCCAACAAAATGGTGTCATGGAAAGGCGCAACCGAACATTGGTAGAAGCCCCGCGCACAATGCTATCACAATCTGATTTACCATTATTTCTCTGGGTTGAAGTTGTATCAACTGCTTGTTATACACAAAACCGGTCGATCATACACAAGCGGTTCGATAAAACTTCATATGAGATTATTAATGATAGAAAACCTAGCATTAAATATTTTCGTTCTTTTGGATGCAGGAGTTTCATGCTGAATGTCAAGGAGAAATTAAATAAGTTCATCATGAAGGCAAATGAAGACATCTTTCTTGGTTATTCATCTTCATCAAAGGCATATAGAGTTTATCTGAAGACTTCAAGGACGGTGATTGAAAGTATTAATGTCACATTCGACGAAGTTGAAGACATGGCTTCTGTGCAAAGCAGCTCAGAACCCGCAATTTCAGGCGTATTAGCTTCTAGACATCTTAGTCCAGGACCTATACAAATTGATAAAGATCAAGCTTCTACACCTAATTCTCATTTAACTGAACTTGATCATTTATTTGAAATTTTTTATGATGAATACTTTGGGACTTACAATCCAAATTATGATGTTTCTAACAGGAAAACTGTTGCATAACCTGCTGAACCAGCAACAATTTCTGGTCCATCAGTGGAGCACTGCTACAGATTCTGATGCGACAATTCCTATACCTGATTCTTCGTCAAATGATCAAGAAGATCAATCTACACCGGCAGGTCAACAAACAAATGATAATGTTTTTTCAAGTGAGGCTATTCCACAAAATAATGTTTAGACTGAAAGCACAACGAATGAGATAACTTATAAAGTTGAATCTGTTCCTTCAGATGTCCAGCATTAGTGCCTCAATCTGAAGTTCCTTTAGTGAATGAGCCACCATCTGAAGAAGTACATTCTTTTATTGACCCCAATCAAAGTTTAGTTTCCCTACACCCACACTCAACCAAAATGACACGAAGTCATCTGATACATCAAATCATTGGTGATGTATCAGAACCTGTGCAAACAAGGTCGGCTACGGCTAATGAGTGCTTATTCACGGTCTTCTTAAGCAATATTGAACCGACGACTGTTTCTTAAGCCTTGGAAGATCCAGATTGGGTGATAGCTATGCAAGAGGAACAAACCAGTTTGAAGCATTGAAGGTATGGCGGTTAGTTCCCAGACCGAAGGATAAAAGCATAATCGGAACGACATGGGTGTTTAAAGATAAGAAAGATGAGGATGGCATAGTTGTAAGGAATAAAGCTAGGCTTGTGGCTAAAGGATATCATCAACAAGAGGGGATTGACTACGATGAGACGTACGCTCCAGTGGCACGCATTGAAGCAATTCGGATGTTTCTCGCTTATGCTGCTCACCAGAACTTCACGGTATTTCAAATGGATATGAAGACGGCGTTCCTTAATGGAATACTAAAAGAAGAAGTGTATGTGTCTCAACCGAAAGGGTTTGTAGTAAAAACAAAGCCAAACCATGTCTACTTACTTGACAAAGCTTTATATGGTCTAAAGCAAGCTCCTCGCGCTTGGTATGACATCCTTTCCAAGTTTCTAGTTGGTTCCGGATTCTCAAAAGGTAAAATCGATACAACTATGTTCATCAAAAGAGATGGTAATGATATTGTTCTAGTACAGATATATGTATATGATATTATATTTGGCTCTACTAATCCATTGTATTGCAAGTGGTTTTCGGAACTGATGGTGACCAGCTTCCAGATGAGTACGATGGGAGAAATGAATTTGTTTCTCGAATTGCAAGTAAAGCAATTTTCAACGAGGATCTTTATTAACCAGTCAAAGTACATATTTGATATTTTGAAGAAATACAAAATGGAAAATTGAACTTCAATAAATACCCCGATGGCACCGGGTTCAAAGATCGGTCCTGATCCTGATGGATGCATTACCTGAAGGTACCTTACAATATTGACTTTGATTTTATTAAAGTTATTCCAGATTACAATACTGACATGTATCAAACAATTTACAGTTTGTTGCGGAACAAGATTAAATAATAAACTTAATCTAAACAAACTATGAGAATTACTAAGATTTCTTGCACTAGAGATAAGATAGAGAGAAATTAAGAATATTAAGGAAAATATTCTAGCACACAGATTCAGCAAAGACAAGGAATGGCCGAGCACTTCAAAAATGAAGTAGGGTTTCCTTTATATACTACATGCCTTTAATGCATGTCAGTACAACTTTATACGTGGCAGCCTCTGGTTGGTTGCATGGTTTGACTTCAGTAGACAACCTAGTGGCCGCATGATGAACTGTGTAGAATCAGAGTTGGTTGTACGATTCTTGTAATACCCCGGGCAAGTTCGTTAGTTAAACCCTCTTTTTGCTAAATTATTTAACGCTATAATAGATGTTTAGGGTAAGTTTGGGTTAATTTATAAGTTAAAGGTGATTGGTCATTAGAAATTAGTTTAGGGACTAGAATGGTAAAATTGGTTGATAATATCTCTTAAACCTCCAGATATTATCACAAAGCAGAAAACTCAGTTTAAAGTGTGTGGGTGTTTTGAGAGCAAAAGAGGAAAAGAGGAAAAGAAGTAAAGCTAGGTTAAGGCATCATTTGGTGTACTTGGAAGAGAATTAAGGTATGTTTCTTTGTATTTTATGTTTGTAATTGCATTTGGAAGGTTTCTATCGGAGTAGAATAGTCAAAAACACATCTGGTATTGATTCAGTAGATTTCTGGGTTAAATTTATGCAAACCGACAGAGGTTTCCGGACACAATGAATGTGTCCGGGTGGTTTTGTTGAAGGTGTCCGGGTAGTATTGTTAGTGGTGTCCGGATGATGTTCTAAAGGTGTCCGGACGAGACTTTTATCCGGGTAAGTTCCTTTTTCCTATGTTTTCCGGATAGAATTGGATACCGGATAGTATCAGGATTACTTTGGTGTCCGGATGACGTCCGGATTGTGTAGGTTGTCCGGAAAAGTCATGTTGTCCGGAAAAGTAGTGTTGTCCGGATAACTTGTAGTATCCGGATACTTTAGCTGTTTGACCAAATTTGAGGTTTCGGATACTTTTGAATGCCCGGATATAGACCCCGCAAGGGCGTTGCCCCTTGACCCCATCCGCTAACCGGGTAGCGGAACCCCCGTGTTAAGTCGCCATAGGGGAACAATTGAGGATAAGAGTTTGATAGGTTAATTAGGATTCTCAGTTGCTAAAGAGTCTCATGTATTCTATATGGTAAAGAGATATTGTACCTGATTGTTACAGATTTTGTGAATCCTGAGTAAAGGACTGAATCTGTGGAAAAGGCGTGGAATCATTTTGTTAAGCTAACAGGTGAGTTTTTCTTCAAAATGTTTTTAAACTGGATTACATATACGTGTAGATTGAAAAGGGTGATAGATAATGTGATTAGGTGTTCATAAATGACAATATGATATATTGAGATATATACTGTATTTATATGTGCATTACACTACACGAATATATGCTAGCCGAAATTATGGTCGACGGTGTGTGCTGTAGTTGTTGTACAGTGGTGCTGTAATTGTCGTACATCGGTGTTGTTGGCTCGCAACCAACTGATATGGCCAGGGGAAATGAGAATGAGAATGAGGATGAATTGAACACAGTGCACGAGTCTTGATTGGTATTTAATTACGCATGATACATATGTGTTTATATAAAAGATTTCATATAAATGGATTTTATAATGATTGTGAAAGGACAGGGGTTTTCTCACTTAGACCGCTAGGTCTAACCCTCATTTTGTTTTAAAATATGTATTCCAGGTCGTGGATCGAGTAAGGACATGTAGGAATGGTAATCGATGGATAGCTTTTGGAATAAGTGTGTTTTGAAGATTATGGCATGTTTTATAGTCATGTCTTGTTATTAGTTGTAATGTATTTAGCAAAAGAAAAGTTTGTAATGAAATTATGTATTTTGTTTATGACTAAAGGACCGAAGTTGTAATGTGATGTATCTTAGTTAAATAACGACGTTATGAAATTTATGCTATATGAACTATGTTTGGGATTGCGGGTCGTTACAGATGGTATCAGAGCCCTAGTTTAAGGGATTTAGGTATTAGTACCTGTACCTAGACTTAAACTGCATGTGAAGTAGGATGTCCCTGTTATTGTAGAACCTTGGGATGTTAAATATAAAAAGGTAGAAGGAACATCATGTAAGGTAATTTCAGATTACACCTGGCCAGTGTAATTGTGATCTTACAGGTACATGTTTGGACTGGAATACCTTGTTATATGGGGTATGTGCTTATGTGTATATTAACCTTGTCTGAATCAACAGAATGGCAAGTGGTACGAGACAAACAAATCGGGAAGGAGGAGGAAACCCGAATAAAACCAATCCTACAGCCGGAGGAAGGGGAAGAGGGGGAGAAAGAGGCAGAGGCAGGACTGGGGGCAGAGTACAGGGGCGAGGCACAAAGTTTGTTACGAGAGACGACTTAGCGGCTGAAATGGGAAGATTGCAGGCAAATATCTAGGCTATGTTTAACCAGACTCATAATACGGAAACGGAAAGACCAGATCCTAACTTTGAAGATGAGATGCCTATCACACCTACTGTCACTTCAGTACCAAGAAGGTGTGACTATAAAATGTTTTTAAGCTGTAAACCACCAACTTATGGAGGGGATAGAGATCCAGTGAAGGCGATGCGTTGGCTGAAGGAAATTGAAGCTGTATTTAAAACCAGCAAATGTGCGGAAGAGGATAAGGTGTTATACGGAACTGCAATGTTGAAGGCAGATGCTTTATATTGGTGGGAGGCCCTTATTGACTCTAAGGGATCTGATGTATACTCAACCTTTACTTGGGGCGAATTCTCAATGGCATTTAAAGAACAGTTTTGTCCTCAAGCAGCAGTTAGACAATTGGAGGAGGAATTCCTGAGCCTACAACAAGGGAATTTATCAGTCAGAGACTATACCGCCCGTTTCCTAGAGAAGTCGCGTTTTGGAGAGTATTATGTTGCCACGGAGAAAATGAAGATGGAAAGGTTCATATTCGGATTGAATTCAGAAATTAGAAAGTTAGTGACTGCAGCAAGACCTGATACCTTCTCAGCAGCAGTAAATGTTGCGGAAAATGTGGAGCGGGATAATAGGAGGGATGCTGGTGATAAAAGTATGGGAAAGAGAAAATGTGAAGGACCTCAGTATGACCCGAAGAAGTCCAGATTTCAGAGATATGATAACCGCCCGCCGTTCCGACCAACAGAAAGATCTTGTCCGAAGTGCAACCGTGTCCATCAAGGAAATTGTCAAGTTGACCCTCGGAATTGTTATAAGTGTGGGAGGACAGGGCATATTGCTAAAAACTGTCCAGTAACGCGACTTTGTTTCTTGTGTAATTCTCCGGATCACATTCAGTCGGATTGTCCGCGGGGAAGAATACAGCAGGGTGGTACATCAGGGCGACTAGCAGTTGTTAGACCAGTAGTGCCAAGACTAGAACCACCAAGAACAAGGGGTCGTACATTTCAAATGACAGCAAAAGAAGCGGAGGAAACTCCGGATGTGGTTACAGGTACATTTTTCATAAACTCTACACGTGCTAAAGTGTTGTTTGACTCCGGTGCAAACCGATCTTTTGTGTCTCCTTCATTTGCTGCTCACATGCATTTAGAGCCTAAAATGTTAGAACATGCCTTACTGGTAGACACTGCAAATGATAACCAAGTGTCAGTTAAATAAATTTTTGATTGTTGTGTGATAAATATAGAGGGGTGTGGAGTACCGATACAACTTTATCCTATAGCCTTGATCGAGTTTGATGTGGTAGTAGGGATGGATTGGTTAGCTGAGAATCAGGCTAACATAGTTTGTGATAAGAAAATAATCAATGTCGTTTTACCTGATAAGAGGTCAGTAGTGATTTATGGTGATCGTAAGAATCAACAGTCTAGCCTAATATCTATGGTAAAAGCCCGTAAACGTGTCAACAAGGGTTGCTCGAGTTACTTAGCCTATGTGATAGATAGTAGGCCTGAAAAGATTAAGTTGGAAGATATCCCTATTGTTAGTGAATTTCCTGAAGTATTCCCTGAAGACTTGAATAGTCTTCCGCCCATTAGACAAGTAGAGTTTGGTATAGATCTGATTACTGGAGCCGCTCATATTGCCCGTGCACCGTATCGTCTGGCACCTTCAGAGATGAAAGAGATGATGACACAACTACAAGACCTATCTGACAAAGGCTTCATCAGACCTAGTTCTTCGCCGTGGGGAGCGCCAGTTTTGTTTATGAAAAAGAAGGACGGTTCAATGAGAATGTGTATTGACTACCGGGAGCTGAATAAGCGCACGATCAAGAACAAGTATCCACTTCCAAGAATTGATGATCTTTTTGATCAATTAGTTGGAGCTTGTTATTTCTCCAAGATTGATCTCAGATCTGGCTACCATCAGTTGAAGGTTAAAGAAGAAGACGTTCTAAAGACTGCTTTTCGTACAAGGTACGACCACTACGAATTCTTAGTAATGCCGTTGGACTGACGAACGCTCCAGCTGCCTTTATGGATTTAATGAATCGGGTATGTAAGCCGTATCTTGATAAATTCGTTATTGTATTTATTGATGATATCCTTATCTATTCCCGATCTAAAGAGGATCACGCACAACATCTTCGTTTGATTCTGGAGTTGCTGAAGAAAGAAAAGTTGTACGCTAAGTTCTCTAAATGTGAATTCTGGTTGCGGGAAGTTTAGTTTCTGGGGCATGTCGTTTCAGAGAAAGGCATTCAAGTAGATCCGATGAAAGTGGAAGCGATTGAAAGATGGGAACCGCCAAAGACGCCAACCAAAGTACGTAGTTTTCTGGGTCTAGCTGGCTACTATCGGAAATTTATAAAAGACTTCTCTCGAATCGCGACGCCATTGACTAAGCTAACTCGGAAGAATCTAAAGTTTGAATGGAGAGCAGAACAGGATGAAGCATTCAGAATATTGAAAGAGAAACTCTGCAGCGCGCCAATATTAGCATTGCCAGAAGGTTCTGATGATTTTGTTGTCTACAACGATGCTTCCAAACTAGGATTAGGATGTGTACTTATGCAACGTGGAAAGGTGATTGCTCATGCTTCTCATCAACTGAAGGACCATGAAAGACAGTATCCTATACATGATATGGAGCTTGCAGCAGTTGTCTTCGCGTTGAAAATTTGGAGACATTACCTTTACGGTTCTAAGTGCCAAATATTTACCGATCATAAGAGTCTCCAACATCTTTTCGATCAGAAGGAATTGAATATGAGGCAAAGAAGATGGCTGTAATTGGTGAATGATTACGACTGTGAAGTCCTTTATCATCCGGGAAAGGCGAACGTGGTAGCAGATGCACTGAGTCGTCAGGAAAGGAGTGGAACAATAAGAGCTATTTCACTACGGGCTGAACTGCTACCGAACATCTTTGAAGATTTGCAAAAGTGTCAAATAGAAGCGTTTCAAGAAGAACATCTGAAGTCAGAACGATTAGTGGGGGTATCAGCATTGCTAGAAAAAGATGACCGTGGATTATTACGTTTGGGAAGCAGAGTTTGGGTGCCTCGTATGGGTGGGTTACGTGATCGGGTACTACAAGAAGCTCATCAGTCTCGTTTTTCCATTCATCCGGGTACGAACAAGATGTATAAGGATCTGAAACAATTTTACTGGTGGTCGGGGATAAAAAGAAGCATTGCTCAGTATGTGGAAAAGTGTGATACTTGTAAGAAAGTGAAGATTGAACATCAAAGGCCGTTTGGTCAGTTACAACGTCTGGAGATACCAATGTGGAAATGGGATCAGATCACTACTGATTTCATTACCAAGCTACCTAGAACTCCGAAAGGATTTGATACTATTTGGGTGATTGTTGATAGATTAACGAAGTCTGCTCACTTCTTACCGATAAAAGAAACTGATTCGATGGAACGTTTAGCCAAATTGTACATTGATGAAATAGTAACGCGACATGGAGTACCAATCTCGATTATTTCTGATCGAGATAGTCGTTTTACTTCTAGATTCTGGAGAAGCTTTCAAAAAGAAATGGGAACACAGATAAAGTTAAGCACATCATATCATCCTCAAACGGACGGTCAGAGTGAAAGAACAATCCAGACTTTAGAAGATATGCTCCGGGCTTGTATTATTGACTTTGGGGGATCATGGGATAAACATCTACCGCTGATCGAATTTGCTTACAACAATAGTTATCATTCCAGCATACAAGCGGCACCGTTTGAAGTTCTGTATGGTAGAAAATGTCGAACACCCTTATGTTGGAACGAAGTGGGGGAGAAACAATTAGCGGGGCCAGACATAGTACAGTTAACAGCAGATAAGATTACTCAGATTCGGGACAGATTGAAAATGGCTCAAGACAGACAGAAAAGCTATGCTGACCGGCGTCGGAAACCGTTAGAGTTTCAAGTTGGAGATTTTGTAATGTTGAAAGTCTCACCTTGGAAAGGAGTCATTCGATTTGGAAAGCAAGGTAAACTGAGCCCGAGGTACATTGGACCGTTTGCGATCACAGAAAGGATTGGTGAAGTAGCCTACAGGTTGGATCTCCCATCAGAGTTAAGTAGGATCCATAACGCGTTTCACGTTTCAAACTTTCGAAAGTGTTTGGTTACGCCAGATCAGGCCGTCTCTCTACCAGATATACAAGTTGATGAAAAGCTGAACTATGTGGAGGAACCTGAAGCAATAGTTGATCACAAGGTTAAAGAGTTGCAGAACAAAGTAATCAGACAAGTGAAAGTTCAATGGCGACATCATAGAGGTCAGGATGCTACGTGGGAATCAGAGTCAGAAATGAGAACCAAGTACCCTCATCTGTTCACTTAAGTAAATTCCGGGACGGAATTCTTTTAAGGGGGAGATGATGTAATACCCCGGGTAAGTTCGTTAGTTAAACCCTCTTTTTGCTAAATTATTTAACGCTATAATAGATGTTTAGGGTAAGTTTGGGTTAATTTATAAGTTAAAGGTGATTGGTCATTAGAAATTAGTTTAGGGACTAGAATGGTAAAATTGATTGATAATATCTCTTAAACCTCCAGATATTATCACAAAGCAGAAAACTCAGTTTAAAGTGTGTGGGTGTTTTGAGAGCAAAAGAGGAAAAGAGGAAAAGAAGTAAAGCTAGGTTAAGGCATCATTTGGTGTACTTGGAAGAGAACTAAGGTATGTTTCTTTGTATTTTATGTTTGTAATTGCATTTGGAAGGTTTCTATCGGAGTAGAATAGTAAAAAAAAACACATCTGGTATTGATTCAGTAGATTTCTGGGTTAAATTTATGCAAACCGACAGAGGTTTCCGGACACAATGAATGTGTCCGGGTGGTTTTATTGAAGGTGTCCGGGTAGTTTTGTTAGTGGAGTCCGGATGATGTTCTAAAGGTGTCCGGACGAGACTTTTATCCGGGTAAGTTCCTTTTTCCTATGTTTTCCGGATAGAATTGGATACCGGATAGTATCCGGATTACTTTGGTGTCCGGATGGCGTCCGGATTGAGTAGGTTGTCCGGAAAAGTCATGTTGTCCGGAAAAGTAGTGTTGTCCGGATAACTTGTAGTATCCGGATACTTTAGCTGTTTGACCAAATTTGAGGTTTCGGATACTTTTGAATGCCCGGATATAGTTTCCAATTGTAGTTTGAGTTAGGTTGTTCCGAAAACTTCCTGGGGGGCCGCCCCCAGACCCCGCAAGGGCGTTGCCCCTTGACCCCATCCGCTAACCGGGTAGCGGAACCCCCGTGTTAAGTCGCCATAGGGGAACAATTGAGGATAAGAGTTTGATAGGTTAATTAGGATTCTCAGTTGCTAAAGAGTCTCATGTGTTCTATATGGTAAAGAGATATTGTATCTGATTGTTACAGATTTTGTGAATCCTGAGTAAAGGACTGAATCTGTGGAAAAGGCGTGGAAGCATTTTGTTAAGCTAACAGGTGAGTTTTTCTTCAAATGTTTTTTAAACTGGATTACATATACGTGTAGATTGAAAAGGGTGATAGATAATGTGATTAGGTGTTCATAAATGACAATATGATATATTGAGATATATATTGTATTTATATGTGCATTACACTACACGAATATATGTTAGCCGAAATTATGGTCGGCGGTGTGTGCTGTAGGTGTTGTACAGTGGTGCTGTAATTGTCGTACAGCGGTGTTGTTGGCTCGCAACCAACTGATATGGCCAGGGGAAATGAGAATGAGAATGAGGATGAATTGAACACAGTGCACGAGTCTTGATTGGTATTTAATTACGTATGATACATATGTGTTTATATAAAAGATTTCATATAAATGGATTTTATAATGATTGTGAAAGGACAGGGGTTTTCTCAGTTAGACCGCTAGGTCTAACCCTCATTTTATTTTAAAATATGTATTCCAGGTCGTGGATCGAGTAAGGACAGGTAGGAATGGTAATCGATGGATAGCTTTTGGAAGAAGTGTGTTTTGAAGATTATGGCATGTTTTACAGTCATGTCTTGTTATTAGTTGTAATGTATTTAGCAAAAGAAAAGTTTGTAATGAATTATGTATTTTGTTTATGACTAAAGTATAACAACCCAAACAAATTAAATATTTCAATTCATAGTAATTAGATTATCCCAAAACGGGTCCCAAAATTTCTTACATCGATTCAAAATCTGGTTGGCGGAATCAACCTACACAACTGAGAAATAACTAAAAGACTATAGTGTTACTATGAGGTCAAGTCTTCCTGCTACGCCCTGCTCACTTGCCAGAGCCTTTCACTACCTGCTTTCCTGAAAGGTTTTAATTTAAAAGAAAGCGAGGGTTAGACCATGAGGTCTAGTGAGTCCCTCAAACAGTTATCAAGCATTTAAACAGCATACCATTTCAGTATAATTTGTCCATAAAACAGTTTAAATGAATTCGTTTCAGATATAAATCCGCCCCTCATAAATTGACACCCTGAAGTCACCCTAAGGTGACAACGAGTCAGTCTCATGCTGCCTTGCAGGGTCACACCGCCCTTGGCATAAACGGGAACACCCTCCCGACACGAGCTGGCGGGCCCCTTCCCGACTTAGTCAATTTACATCAAAATCAATGTATGCATACATCCCACATAAATTTTCAAACATCAATTCATGCAAATAAGGCATAAGCATAAAGCATGGCATTTCTCATCATATATCCGCTTTAGAAAAACATATTAAAAACCACACGTTTTAGTTTAGAAAACTCACCTGATATGCTTACTTCCTTCCTACCTTGTTCTGTACTCCCCGAACGATCTACCTGAGTCAAAGGATAACACATAAGCTAACTAACCGAACCGTCCGGACATCACTTACCGGACACTCTTACTTCCCAGACATTTCTACTTACCGGACACCAAAATGTCCGGACACCTCTGCTTTCCGGATAATACCACTTTCCGGATAATACCACTTTCCGGATAACTCTACATTCCGGACGCTTAACCTTTCCGGACGCTTAACTTTTCCGGACACCTAACCTTTCTGGACACCTAACCTTTCCGGACACTTCACCCGGTAACATGCGACAAGAAGCTATCCGGACAACTTCCGGACACCTGCTTCGCAAGAAGGTTTCCGGACGGGGCGCTGTTCGAGTTTAATGCTCAAAATCATGCCAAACACCCATTAAACAGTAAGATAAAGCGACGATTAACTACATACAGGCCCATTGTCAAATCCCACAAAGTTTTACTGCCTAAACACAACCCAAAAGTGCTTAAATCTCCCTTAATGGTCTTAAACAACTTTTGCAAGAAAACTCTCAACCACAAATCACCAGACTAATCTTAGATGAGGTTATGGATTAAGGATTACCTGATTGTTTGCTGCAAGAAGCAATTTCCGAATGCCAATCCTTCTTCTGATTCTACCACTTGATGATCCCTCTCTTCTCTTGCACCAAAAACCTCAAACTCAAGTGCCCTCTTCTCTCTTAATTCTCAGCCGACACACACACACACCAAATCAGGGAAATTGAAATGACACCTAGGGTTTTGTGCCCCTTTTATACTCCCTCTCTCATTTACCAAATGGCCCCTCGACTTCTACTTTTATTTACAACTCCACACTAACCACAAAACACTTCGAAAAAGGTCTGGGTCGTTACATAAAGGACCGAAGTTGTAATGTGATGTATCTTAGTTAAATAACGACGTTATGAAATTTATGCTATATGAACTATGTTTGGGATTGCGGGTCGTTACAATTCTGAACAAAAGGGATGTCCGTTCTGACATTATCGTACAGAGGCGTGCAAGGGGATAAGACAATAGTTGCTTGTAGAGGAGGCTTCATGATCAACGTTCGCTGAATGATTTTTTATAAGCGCATGATAAAGTTCATCGTTCGCTGAAGTCTTCTACTTGAAACTTCACGTTGAATGGACAGGTCTTGGCTTCACTGATATCCGCATCAGTTCATTAGTAGACTTGTCGCTGGTTCTTTGGCTTGATCTTCGACTTTAGCGTATAACATGGTTGACGTGAAACTTGTCTTCAGGGATCATAAGTAAACAACTTAAACTATCAGCGATCATCAGTAAGGTTGAACAGGCTCCGGGCTTGCTGATGAACAGTGTTCGCTGAATATGTAATTTAAAGAGCGCGAGTTTCCTATCAGCGGTACTGAACAAACTTAGTACTTATCAGCGATAGTGAAACTCTAATACATATTGTCTACTTACAATTTTCACTAAGTGTTTCTCAGAGTCATTATCAAATCACTGAGGGTTTGGATCAACAATCTCCCCCTATTTGATTATGACATAGCAATAAAAGAAAATTGCTAAGTAAGAAAACATAAGGAAATTGAAATTGAAATGACACCTAGGGTTTTGTGCCCCTTTTATACTCCCTCTCTCATTTACCAAATGGCCCCTCGACTTCTACTTTTATTTACAACTCCACACTAACCACAAAACACTTCGAAAAAGGTCTGGGTCGTTACAACACCCCCCCCCCTCCAAAGAATTTCGTCCCCGGAATTCCATTTTCGAAAAGGTGAGGGTACTTGGACCTCATATCAGATTCCAACTCCCACGTAGCTTCTCGTCCCTTGTGGTACCTCCAATGAACTTTCACTAAGCGAACTTCCTTGTTCCTCGTCTTCCGTACTTTACTATCTACGATCTCGGTTGGCTCTTCTTCGAACATCAATCTCTCATCGATGCTGACATCTTCCAATGGAATAGCCACGTCGGTCTCGGCCAAACACTTCTTCAGGTTTGACACATGAAAGGTCGGATGGACCCCTTTTAATTCTTCCGGCAATTCTAGCCTGTAAGCCACTACGCCCACTCGTTCAATGATAGCAAAAGGGCCGACATATCTCGGCCTCAGCTTCCCTTTCTTCCCAAAACGCACCACTCCTTTCCAAGGCGAGACTTTTAGCATTACCTTGTCTCCCACTTGAAATTCAATAGGCTTTCTTCTTCTGTCCGCATACTTCTTCTGTCGGTCTTGCGCGATCCTCATTCTTTCGCGGATTACATCAATCTTATCCGCCGTTAGTTGCACAATTTCCAGTCTGGCTAGCTGCCTTTCCCCTACCTCATTCCAACACAACGGTGTTCGGCACTTTCGCCCATATAATGCTTCGAACGGAGCAGCTTGGATACTCGCGTGATAACTGTTGTTATACGAGAATTCTATCAAAGGCAAGTGCACCTCCCACGACCCCTTGAAGTCGATAACGCACGCTCGAAGCATGTCCTCTAACGTTTGAATGGTCCTCTCACTCTGACCATCCGTTTGAGGATGATAGGTCGTGCTTAATTTCAATTGCGACCCCAATTCTCGTTGTAAACTTCTCCAAAATGCCGACGTGAATCGACTATCGCGGTTAGACACAATGGACCGCGGCACTTCATGCCTAGACACTATCTCGTTAATATACAATCAGGCTAACCTCTCCAACGAGTCCGACTCTTTAATAGGTAAGAAATGTGCTGACTTGGTGAGAATATCAACGATCACCCAAATTGCGTCATTCCCCTTTGGAGTCCTCGGCAACTTAGTGATGAAATCCATTGTAATGTTATCCCACTTCCACACTGGTATCACTGAAGACTGGATTTCCCCATACGGTCGTTGGTGTTCTGCCTTAACTTTTAAACACGTCACACACCGCTCCACAAAGTGCGCAATATCCTTCTTCATCCCCGGCCACCAGTAAAACTATCTCAAATCTCTATACATTTTATTCGTCCCCAGGTGTATGGAATACCGCGACTTGTGTGCTTCTTCTAAGATGCTCACCCTCAGATTTCCCAGCTTTGGAACCCACACTCGGGCTTTCATACACTTAAGTCCATCATTATTAATTTCGAACAACGATGCAATCCCGACTACTCTTTCGCTCCTGACGTTTTCTTCGAACAACGCTTCCTCTTGAAATTTCTTAATTTCCTCCAGAAGGTTCGAGGTTGCCTCGACTCTGAAAGCTATGACTTTGGTTTGTTCTCCCTGTTCCTTCCGACTCAACGCGTCAGCCACTACATTAGCTTTGCATGGGTGATACAGAATCTTGCAGTCATAGTCGTTCAGCAGCTCCATCCATCTCCTTTGTCTCATATTTAGCTCCTTTTGGTCAAACAGATGTTTCAGACTTTTGTGATCGGTGTAAATCTGACACTTTACTCCAAATAGGTAGTGTCGGCAGATTTTCAGAGCGAACACCACCGCCGCTAGCTCCATGTCAGGAGTAGGGTAGTTCTTCTCATGATCCTTCAACTGCCGGGAAGCGTAGGCAATTACCTTTCCGTGCTGCATTAGCACACACCCCAACCCAAGCTTAGAAGCGTCACTGTATATCACAAAACCCTCTGATCCATCAGGTAAAGATAGAATCGGAGCACTGCTTAAACTTTCTTTCAGCTTTTCAAACGCAGATTCTTGCGCTTCAGCCCACGCAAATTTGACGTTCTTCCTTGTCAAAGAGGTCAGTGGCAAAGCTATTCGAGAGAAGTCTTGAATGAACTTCCGGTAATACCCTGCTAAACCGAGAAAACTTCTCACCTCCGATGGGGTTCTTGGCGCCTCCCAATCTTTAATGGCTTCAATTTTAGCAGGATCTACTTTGATACCGTCCGCCGACACCACATGACCCAAAAACTGGACTTCCCTTAACCAAAACTCGCACTTCGAAAACTTCGCGTATAACTTCTCACGCTTTAGCAATTCCAGCGCGGCTCGAAGATGTCTCTCGTGGTCTTCTCGTGTTCGAGAATAAATTAAGATATCGTCAATGAAGACGATCACACATTTATCCAACAACGAGCTGCACACTCTATTCATCAAATCCATGAACACCGCAGGTGCATAAGTCAGCCCAAAAGGCATGACTAAAAACTCGTAATGTCCATACCTCGTATGGAAAGCTGTCTTCGGCACATCTTCTTCTCTAACTTTCAATTGATGATAACCCGACCTCAAGTCTATTTTTGAGAAATAACTCGCACCTTGTAGTTGATCGAAGAGGTCATCGATCCTCGGAAGTGGGTACTTATTCTTCACCGTTACTTTATTGAGTTCACGATAATCTATGCACATTCGCATAGATCCGTCCTTCTTCTTAACGAAAAGTACCGGTGCTCCCCAAGGCGATGAGCTCGGACGGATGAAACCCTTGTCGAGCAGTTCCTGCAATTGAGTCATCATCTCCTTCATTTCCGCTGGTGCTAACCGATAGGGCGCACGGGCAATCGGTGCTGCTCCAGGTACCAGTTCAATTTTGAACTCCACTTGACGATCTAGGGGCAGACTCGTCAGTTCGTTCGGAAACACTTCCGGGTACTCACTCACTACTGACACATCTCCCACACTCTTCTTTTCCTTCTTAGCATCTAACACATAAGCTAGATACCCCGAACAACCCTTTCCCAAACATCGCCTAGCTTTCATCAACGAAATCAAACACGACTTCCTATTCCATTGATCTCCGTAAATTACCACTTCCTTCTTATTAGCCAAAGAGATACGGATCAGTTTCTTATTACAAACTATGCTAGCGTCATTATCCGCTAACCAGTCCATCCCTAGGACTACATCGAACTCCCCCATCCCCATAGGATACAATTTTAACGGGAAAAAGTGACCATCCACGTCTATGTTGCAACCCTCATAGACCTCCTTTACCCAGACTCGACAATCGTCCGCTATCTCTACCTCAAACCCAAAGTTCAACCTCTTGGGTTTCACTTGCAATTTTTGAACAAAATTGGGCGACACAAACGAACGATTTGCCCCTGAATCAAACAGAACTTTAGCATACATCGAGTCTATAGGAAAGGTACCTGTCACCACATCAGGAGTGTTCTTCGCCTCCTCAGCTGACATGTGGAAAGCCCTAGCTCTGACGCGGGCCGGCTCCACATTCTTCTCATTTCTCTTTCCTCCGCCACTCCCACCTTCACCCCTAGCATAACCTTTCTTTAACTGCGGACAGTCCCACTTGACATGACCCGACAACCCGCACTGATAACAGGTCTTCGGATTACGACAGTCTCGAGCGAGATGCCCCACTTTTCCACACCTAAGACATCCCTCCCTTTCAACCCAACATTCTCCCCTGTGCATTTTATTACACTTTGCACACGGTTTATCCACTGGCTTAGATCCCACCCGCAGCTCGGGTCTAGCTGAACTCGGCCTCTTACTGTCGCGATTCGGCACGTCCCACTTACGCTTATCTCCCACTCTCTCGTTCATCTGTCAGCTCTTATCTTTTTCAGTAAGTTCTGCTTTATCTACGGCTGCCTGAAAAGTAATTGGGTCCTTCGCTTGCACCAATTCTCTTATACTGCTCTTCAGTCCATAAATGTACCTCTCGATCCGCCTTTCTTCAGTAGGCACGTACAATTCAGCAAACCGAGCTTTCTCGATGAACTTCGACGTGTACTCCTGAACTGACATTGACCCTTGCTCCAAACCCAGAAACTCTTCCTCCAATTTCTTAATTGCTGCAAGGGGGCAAAACTGTGCTTTGAACCTTCCAACAAACGTCCCCCATGACATGCTCTTAGCTACCTCTGACCCCTTTCCTCCAGTTTCCACATCCCACCAAAAGATTGCTTCAGATTTCAGCATCGACCTGGCAAACAGTACTTTATCCTCCTCGGCGCACTTACTAGTATCAAACGCTAACTCCATCACGCGAACCCATTTCACAGCTAGAACAGGATTGCGGTCACCGTTGAACGTTGGAGGCTTACACAAAACGAAGGTCTTAAACGAGCACCCCTTCACTGCCTCCGGTTCGAAAACAACAATTGGAGTTGTCACCGAATTGTTCCCTATTTCAGTTCGTGGTGAACATTCCTCCTCGGTCTTCTTCCCAGTACTGTTCTTGGTTCTTTCCCCAGACGTAGTCTTGATCTGGTTGTCTAACACCGCTTGAAGAGTCTTTTGCAACTTATCCATCTCTGCTGCAAACTTATCCTCTGTCACGAAAGCCGGTGTAGCTTCGGGTTTACCCCCTTTCTTAGCATTCGTTTTCTTCACCGGTGCTGAACTTTCTTGCTCAGACATCAATTGGATCTCGGGTTCCTCCACACTTCTTGTCTTGCGCTTAACCGGCGCTTTCTTTTTCTTACCCTTGCCCTTGGTGGTGGTCGCCCCCACCTCAGTAGCAGCCTTTCTCGGTACTGCTCCTCTGGGTCTCCCACGGCCTCTGCCTCGCCCACGAGGAGCCTCCACTCTTGGCTGATTCACTGGTTCATCCTCAGTAATTTCTCCGACTCTTACAGCCTCCTCCCGCAGTGTAGTACTCTTTGTTTGTGCATCCTCCGCTACTGGGATTGATCTACTCCTCAAAGTTCTCGCAGACATTCTGATACACAACAACAACAGTGAACGACTAATTTAACACCACAGACTATATAGTACTATAGGAACGGGGTAATAAGGTAATCTAAGCACATACATGTACCTGTAAGTTCATAATTACACTGGCCAGGTGTAACTCCAAACTTACCTTACATGACCGTCCTCGATATCTCATTAGCCCTATTTATATATTAGTGCCCTCCTAACGCATTCCTGATTTCTCAGTTGTGATTTCTACTTCCCAAAGTTTAAGTTTAGGCCCATCCGGTCACCTAAATCCCTTAAACTATGGCTCTGATACCAACTATAACAACCCAAACAAATTAAATATTTCAATTCATAGTAATTAGATTATCCCAAAACGGGTCCCAAAATTTCTTACATCGATTCAAAATCTGGTTGGCGGAATCAACCTACACAACTGAGAAATAACTAAAAGACTATAGTGTTACTATGAGGTCAAGTCTTCCTGCTACGCCCTGCTCACTTGCCAGAGCCTTTCACTACCTGCTTTCCTGAAAGGTTTTTAATTTAAAAGAAAGTGAGGGTTAGACCATGAGGTCTAGTGAGTCCCTCAAACAGTTATCAAGCATTTAAACAGAATACCATTTCAGTATAATTTGTCCATAAAACAGTTTAAATGAATTCGTTTCGGATATAAATCCGCCCCTCATAAATTGACACCCTGAAGTCACCCTAAGGTGACAACGAGTCAGTCTCATGCTGCCTTGCAGGGTCACACCACCCTTGGCATAAACGGGAACACCCTCCCGATACGAGCTGGCGGGCCCCTTCCCGACTTAGTCAATTTACATCAAAATCAATGTATGCATACATCCCACATAAATTTTCAAACATCAATTCATGCAAATAAGGCATAAGCATAAAGCATGGCATTTCTCATCATATATCCGCTTTAGAAAAACATATTAAAAACCACACGTTTTAGTTTAGAAAACTCACCTGATATGCTTACTTCCTTCCTACCTTGTTCTGTACTCCCCGAACGATCTACCTGAGTCAAAGGATAACACATAAGCTAACTAACCAAACCGTCCGGACATCACTTACCGGACACTCTTACTTCCCAGACATTTCTACTTACCGGACACCAAAATGTCCGGACACCTCTGCTTTCCGGATAACACCACTTTCCGGATAACTCTACATTCCGGACGCTTAACCTTTCCGGACGCTTAACTTTTTCGGACACCTAACCTTTCCGGACACCTAACCTTTCCGAACACTTCACCCAGTAACCTGCGACAAGAAGCTATCCGGACAACTTCCGGACACCTGCTTCGCAAGAAGGTTTCCGGACGGGGCGTTGTTCGAGTTTAATGCTCGAAATCATGCCAAACACCCATTAAACAGTAAGATAAAGCGACGATTACCTACATACATGCCCATTATCAAATCCCACAAAGTTTTACTGCCTAAACACAACCCAAAAGTGCTTAAATCTCCCTTAATGATCTTAAACAACTTTTGCAAGAAAACTCTCAACCACAAATCACCAGACTAATCTTAGATGAGGTTATGGATTAAGGATTACCTGATTGTTTGCTGCAGGAAGCAATTTCCGAATTCCAATCCTTCTTCTGATTCTACCACTTGATGATCCCTCTCTTCTCTTGCACCAAAAACCTCAAACTCAAGTGCCCTCTTCTCTCTTAATTCTCAGCCGACACACACACACCAAATTAGGGAAATTGAAATGACACCTAGGGTTTTGTGCCCCTTTTATACTCCCTCTCTTATTTACCAAATGGCCCCTCGACTTCTACTTTTATTTACAACTCCACACTAACCACAAAACACTTTGAAAAAGGTCTGGGTCGTTACATAAAGGACCGAAGTTGTAATGTGATGTATCTTAGTTAAATACGACGTTATGAAATTTATGCTATATGAACTATGTTTGGGATTGCGGGTCGTTACAATTCTGGACAAAAGGGATGTCCGTTCTGACATTATCGTACAGAGGCGTGCAAGGGGATAAGACAATAGTTGCTTGTAGAGGAGGCTTCATGATCAGCGTTCGCTGAATGATTTTTTATAAGCGCATGATAAAGTTCAGCGTTTGCTGAAGTCTTCTACTTGAAACTTCATGTTGAATGGACAGGTCTTGGCTTCACTGATATCCGCATCAGTTCATTAGTAGACTTGTCGATGGTTCTTTGGCTTGATCTTCGACTTTAGCGTATAACATGGTTGACGTGAAACTTGTCTTCAGGGATCATAAGTAAACAACTTAAACTATCAGCGATCATCGGTAAGGTTGAACAGGCTCCGGGCTTGCTGATGAACACTGTTCGCTAAATATGTAATTTAAAGAGCGCGAGTTTCCTATCAGCGGTACTGAACAAACTTAGTACTTATCAGCGATAGTGAAACTCTAATACATATTGTCTACTTACAATTTTCACTAAGTGTTTCTCAGAGTCATTATCAAATCACTGAGGGTTTGGATCAACAATCTCCCCCTATTTGATTATGACATAGCAATAAAAGAAAATTGCTAAGTAAGAAAATATAAGGATAAAAAGGAATCATAAAATATTTGTCCCATTTACTGTTTTTGGGGATCGTTTTAGGTACTGATGGAGTAAAGTACATTCGCTGAAATTTTTCATTAAACTTCGTATCAGTTACAAAGGGGAGTGGAAAAATTACAAGTACAGCAAATAGTAATTACAAGTACAAAAGGTTACAAGCTGATAAAGATAGAAGAATTACAAAAGGAAATCCTATCATCTACTCAGGTCCATCCTTGATGAGAAGTTCATCAAGGGTATTTGTGGTAGGGATCATCCAATCAGGGACTTTTTCTCCAAGTGCCCTTCTTCGTTGTGCTTCTTTGTAGATCAGGAGCTTCATGAAGTGTCCGAGAAGATCATCTCTGAAACCGCACTAGTAGATAAGATCTATGAGCTGTTCGATAGGGGCAATGCATAGCTCAGAGACGCGTTGGAAGCATTTTCGTCCAGTGGAGTCATTGAAGAAGATACAATGAGGATCACTTAAGACTTTTCCAGGGATGAAGCGTTCACCAAGGGGCAGGGCGACATCGAGTACTGAGAGATCAGGGTCAAGACCAAGGACTTCTTCTCGTGAAAAGCCAATTCCGGTTTCATTTATGATAGGAGTACCTAAAGTTGAAGATGTTATCTTTTTCTTTGCAGCAGGCCTTCTTTGTCGAACTGGAGGAGGGGGAGGAAGAGGGATATCAACGGCTGATGTAACCAAGTCGATCTGCTTGTTTAGAGCTTTTTCGACAAAGAATTTGAGTTTTAAACGTGACCGCTAAATGGCTATTCGCATCTCCAACCATTCAGATAAACTGTACTTGTCGATCCATGAGCTATAGATGGTTTCCTTGTGACCATTCTTTTTGAAGACGTCGATGTCAATGACTGGAATGTCATTGGTTGTCTTTCCCTTGATGTTTACCTTGTTGATTCTGGACACATGATGTCGAAATTGAAGTCTTTCTTTGCACCATTTCAGAGTGGAGTCAGAGACCTTGGTTTTCTTCTCGATGATCTTTTGGCGTCCTTTCACAATTGTCGTTGAACAGAGATAGGAGTCTTCTTCGGTTCAGGATCTTTCACCGAACGTTGGACGAGCTGAATAGCATATTCTTTATCTTTTTCTTCAGCTCTTTTTCGTTCGGCGAGGAGTTTCTCAACTTTGAGGTGTTCAACGATTTCCCTTTTTGATATGAGGAATCGAGGAGGACGAATGATTCGCTGATCCTCAAGCTGTTGAATCATAGTTGCTCTCTTTTTCAGCTCTTCTTCACTTGGCTTTTGAGGAACCAAGGAAGGTCTTTTCTTGTGAGAGAGCAGTTCTTCTTCTTGTTCATCAGTCTCAGCGAAGTCTAAGACCCGGATTATTTCATCAGCACTCAGGGTTGGGATTATTAGAGTTGTAGCAGGAGGAGCTTTAGCTTGACCCTCAAGCAGGGGAGAGGACTAGCTAAAACAAAACGATCACATAGGTAATATCATTTGGGAGAAGATATAGAGAAAGAATGAGGTTAAGTGTATAGAGGCTTTATGGAGAGTAGAACTAAGGTTGAGAAGGGATAGAGGAGGGATGTAGTGTAAGGGAAGAAAATATATGTTACCTGACAAACTGGCTTGCTGAAGAGAATAGCCAAGTTGTCCTTAGTTACAACACCTTTGTTTTTGCCTTTGTCAGCTTCAGATGCTGCATGCTTGGTTTTGGTGGTCCCCTCCCCTGATTCTTTGAAAACTACCACTTTGAGAGCAGGGGTCCTTCTAGGTTGGAAGGAAAAGTCGAGTTCATCATCATCATCATCATCATCATCATCTTTGGGGGATGATGAGGTTTCGTCGTCATGAAGTTCAAGATCTTCTTCGTCTTCTTCTTCTTCCTGAGCTTCTTCTTCAGACTCAACATGCTCTTGAGAGTCAACATGTTCTTCGACATTCTCCCCCTCAGAATCTTCATCGTGTAGGGAGAATTTGGTTCCCTCAGGGTTTTCAACTCCCTGAGGTTTATCAGCAACATCAACATCTTTCTCTTTCTCAGCACTTTTCTCCCCCACGGAGTTATGGGGAAGATCTTCTTGATTCTTCTCCCCCTCTTCCACATGACGGATAGGGGAGGTAGTAGTGTCACCGGCAGCATCCTTAGGGTCCCTGTCTTCATGGCCAAGGATCCCAACAGTGGTTTCCACCGCTACCATTCTGTCTTCTAGGCCAGAAATAGCAGGGGTACTATTGATAATGAAGTCCACAGCCAAATCTACTCTCTCCCGATCAGCCTGAGTTGTTGGATCAGATCATTGGAAGAGTCGACCTTTTTACCTAGGTCGCTCATCCCCGTCTTCAAAGACAAAACCTCTCCCTGAAGATTGCCCACCACTGTCTTCAACGATGTGACTTCGTTGGACAGTGTGGTGAAGTTATTGGAGAGGTTGCCGTTGGTGGTGTTTAAGGTGTTGATGGAGGTGGAGTTGTCAGCGAGAGCTTGAGCAACATTAGAGAGACTACCTTCCATCTTTTCTAAATCAACGCTGGAGGCCTTCTCTTTCACCTCAAAGGTGAGTTTCTTCAATGCGTCCCCAATGTCTGTAACCGCTGAGGAGTTGGAAGAGAGAGTGGTGGTGAGAGATTCCACCTTTGTAGACAAATACTTGAGGGAGTTGTTAATCGTCCCCAAATTAGGACCTGTAAAAGAAAAATACTTGTGAACAAAGAAAAGCTCAGAAGTTGGGTGTCCAGAGAGAGGAGTGTTTGGAGTTTTATGTATACCTGCGGGTGGGTTGGTGAAGTCTGTTAACACCATATCTATTAGGTAATCATGTAATCTTCCATTGATCTCCAAGAATCTAGATATTACATAAGAATTCCAAGCTTTCTCTCTCTAGATTCTCTCTCTAAAGCTCTCTCTTGATATTACAATTATGCTCATTAACCTTGCTTGCTTAAGACTTGCTTAACAAATAAGCTAACTAATCTTATTTATACCTATGAATTACAACACATTAAATCTAAACTACTTTGACTTTACATGACTTTGACTTTTACATTTGACTTTACAATGTTTGACCATTACAAGACTTTACAATAAATCTTGAATACAATAATGCTCTAACATTCTCCCCCTTTGGATTCAAGATTTAAAAATATGGCAGCAGTCTTCAGCACTTGATCTTCAAAACTTTAACTTTGACCGCTTTGGCAATCTTCATACAGTTGAATCTTCACAACTTCACGTTGAACTTTGATGCTTTGATAGTCTTCAAACTCTCAGCTTTGAGCAGTCTTCGTCTTTCACATTGAAAAGTCAATCTTCACATCTTCAAACTGTCTTCAAGTCTTGAATGCGAATTTCAGATCTTTGCAGCTTTGAACTTTGTAGCTTTGAACTTTGAAACTTTGAAAACTTTGAGGCTTTGAACTTTGAAGCTTTGAAATCTTTGAAGCTTTGAACTCAAACTTTGAATGATTTCTTGAACTTTGTATCTTCATCTTCATTGACCTTGAATTGTCTTTGAATAACGAACTCTCTTGAAACACCTCGGAATGTCTTCTTGACTTTAGCACATCATTTCTCCCCCTTAGTCTGTCATTGACATAAATCTCCCTTTTTCTTCAGGGTATTATTTCTCCCCCTTTTCTTCATTATACTATTTCTCTCCCTTTTTGATGATTGTGAGCATCATGATCATCAAAACCTTTATCAATATCAGCACGCACTTTGTTCACCACAAGAAACATTCTCCTACTTTATGATCTGATAAATCGTCAATTCCGAAAGATATTTATCCGAATCTTTTCAAATTCCGATAAATAGAGAGTGGTAACCCTGAAATAACGGATGAATCAGTTAAAATGCCTGTAAGTAGCACGGAGCCACTTAGTACAATGGATGTACTTTGTACAGGAGATTTTTGATGTTCACTCCCCTAGGGCTTCCATTCAATCATCGAAAAACCATAAAGGAATTTCTATGAACGTTATGACAAGAAAACATATTCCTTGTGTGAACGTGCTTGTGTAGAAATGAATAAAGCAACATATGCTTGAATAATATAGGCTCAAAATGTGTAAACTGTTGAGACAGCAACAATTTTCCACGGACTCAATGTGCATGAATGAAGAGCGAAGGTGGGGCAAACTTCCTTCTTTTTCAATATCTAGACCTTCCGAGTGAAGATCAGATAGATTATATGTTGCGTCCCCAAGAAAAATGAAACATTCCTTTGTTAAGAAAGAAATGAGTAGCTGGTGGGGTTAAAGCAAGAGTTGGCATGGGCTAACTGCCTGTTTCAACGATGGTCACCAAAGAATGTGAACCAATCAGAAATGTGGCTTCCCGGCTCAGAAAATGGATGGGGCAGAGTTCTCTTATTCTTTTAACTCTGTGCTCACACCCTCTTTCTATTTTTAATCCGCTCACTTCTACCCAAACTCTCATTTATATTTTACCTCAGCACAATGAGATACTTAACCGGATGAGTAATCTCCCCCACTCTTTGTCCGAATTACAACACATTAAATCTAAACTACTTTGACTTTACATGACTTTGACTTTTACATTTGACTTTACAATATTTGACCATTACAAGACTTTACAATAAATCTTGAATACAATAATGCTCTAACAACGTCATCGAAATTCCGGTGACCAGTAAAATGCTCATAGTCGTCTTCCAGAGATGGTTGACGCACAGAGCCCGTAGGTCCTTGATTTTGATCTATCATCCGCTGTAGATCTTCAGCCGCTGTGTCATTCAGGTGAATGACGTTTGTTGTAGAGAAGGGGGGAAATAGAGGTGAAGTGACCAAAGAAGATGTGGGAGGAACAAGAGTTGAGAAGAGGGATTGGGTAGCAGATTCAGCGTTGGATCCGTCGAAGAAAATCTCAGCAGTACTTGGAGGTACTGAGAGAGGTGGGTCCTGTTCCAAGACAACTTCAGCGTTCCAAGACACTGAAGTGGGTATAGAAGGAGTTGGTTCAGCAGATATGGAGGAGCGTTCCACGAAACCGTCTAGCGTCTTCTGTAGAGAGACAGACGCTGAGTCTTCAGCATGGGAAGGCTTAGGGGGTTGCTCCTTAGAAATCTTCTTGGGCTTATGGATGCCAAGTGGGGCGTCAGATTATTTTCTCTTGCGAGAAGGAGTGGATGGTGCGGCCTGGGTACTAGCGGTTGGGATTACCACTGCCGATGTGGTAGCCGTAGAAGTATAAGAAGAAGGAGGTCTGAGAAGAGGTAAGAGAGTAGAAAGACGTACCTCGTTTGGTAGTGGCTTGAAGTCGAGTACCTTAGGGCGGACTTGGGGCCGACATGGGACAACCTCAGGTCTCCCACCTTAGGGTACTTATCCCCAAGTGCTTGTCTGAAAATAGCACTGAGAAAGCGGGGATAGGGGACATTCGTTGACCTCTTTATTTCTTCGACCCTTAGCATCATGTCGTCGAAGATGATCTTGGCCCAGTCGATATGGAGCCCTTTCATCAGCGCATACCCCATAGCTTGTTGGGGTTTTGAGGCATGATCAGTTGCCTCGACCTTTGCTGTCATACAGCTGATGAGGTGTGCGAAGATGAAGTTCATCTTGCTTGGCATCTTGCTCTTAAGGATGGTTGTGAGCTTCTTCTCAGGGAGTTTATCTCTCCCTGTGTTCCATGTGTAGTTTATTGCATCCAAAAATGCAATGATTTCAGCTTTGCCTGCCTCGGTTTTGACGTCAGGTAAGGAAACGAAACGTCTTTCCCTTGAGCTTCCAGGGAGGTTGAGGGCAGACCTGATTGCCCCGGGATGGATCTTAGCTTCCCCATGTTCAGTGTCAAAGAGGATGACGTCCACCATCTTTTTAGGGTTCTTAGTGGAGGCCACCTGAGCTCTTCTGACAGTGTACCAGAATTGGGCTAGAAGGTTCTTGTGAGCTGGGGGTTTGATGGTCAGTGTTGTCGCCAGAGGACATCTCTTCAGGAAGTTAACCGTATCATCAATATGAGTGGTCTGTTTCTTTGTGGGGAAGTTGAATAGGGCATATGGGTTGTTACCATGGAATGTGATTTGTTCCATTGAGAAGTTCACGTTGGGAGCTTTGACAATTTCAGTCTTGTCAGAGGTAGTAGGAGACTGAGTGTTGGTAGCTTCAGTGGTTGCCATTTCTGTTCATAATATACAAACATGAAGAAGATGAAGAGAAGTTCTTAAAATGGATAAGTTTCCAAAATAAGGGTTTTTAGGGTTTTACAGTTTCCATTTAGAGAAAGAAATGGAAACTTAGGGTTTTCTAGTTTTGAAAAGAAGTACAAAACATAGTGAAAATTCTTGTTTTCTAGTTTCCTTTTATGGAAAGGATTCTGGAAAAACGTATGAAAATGTCAAGTTTAAGATTTTGATTATAAACTCGAAGAACAATCTGTAAGCAGATTGTGTTCATAAAACCATGAAGAAAATGATTTTATTTTGAGAAAGATCCTTTGTTTGATCTTTTAAAAACAATAATAAGATCAAAACCAAGTTTATTTGATGGAAAATAAAGAAATATTAACCTGTTGTGAGATGTAGAAGATGAAGATGAACAAGTTCTTGAGAAATTAATTCAAATGCAACAGTGATTTCTTTCTTGAGAGAGTAAGTTCGCGTAAAAGGTAAAAATATAAACTCAAAGGGTTTATATAGTGAGAGTAGAGAGAGAAAAACTATGAGCGGGAAAAGTTTTTCATGATGACACGGACACGTCCCTTGAATCCGATTGGACAAGGAAATGAAACGGGCGAACGTGTCAGACAAAACGGCGTGCCATTGTTTATCCAAAGGATGACGTCATAAACATCCTTTGATATTTTAAGGTGTCTCTGAGGGTTTTGAAAACTCAGGGACATTTTAAAAATAGAAAAGCACTGAATAGAAATATCAGTGAGAGTTTTAGAATTTCAAAGTACGCTGAAAGTAAGAGATATTCAGCGATGTAATTTGTTTTGAAATCTTGCATTCTGAGGCGAACGTCAGAGATTAAGAGGGAGAACATACCTTGATATCAGCGAATCACTTTGTTCAGAGGTTAGATGATCAACAGGGTTATATAAATTTATTTTATCACTAATCAAATGAGAACCACTGAAGATTTTACTCTTCCAGGTTCAGCATTCCAAGCTCGCTGATGAGAAAGTTGAATATTGTCTCATCAAGAGGTTTGGTGAACAGATCAGCTAACTGAAAATCAGTTGGGATAAATGAAGTTCTATATCACCATTCATCACATGATCTCTGATAAAATGATACCTGATTTCGATGTGTTTGTTCTTTGAGTGTAGCACTGGATTGTTTTCTATGGCGATGGCACTAGTGCTGTCGCAATAGATTGGAATTTTGGAGAGCTGGAGGTCATAATCAAGTAGTTGATTTCTCATCCACAAGACCTGAGAACAACAGCTTCCAGCAGCTACGTACTCAGCTTCAATGGTTGAAGTGGACATTGAGTTTTGCTTTTTACTTGTCCAACTCACCAGCTTTCCACCCAGGAGCTGACAGCCTCTTGTGGTGCTTTTCCTATCCAATTTGCATCCTGCAAAATCACTATCTGAATAGGCGATTAGATCAAACCTTGAGTCTTTGGGATACCAAAGACCTAGGTTAGGAGTACCCTTAAGGTATCGAAAAATACGCTTTACAGCGATCAAATGAGATTCCTTAGCGTATGAGTGTTGAGGTAGACCAGTGACCAACTATTTTGAAGAAAGAGTATTCAGTGTCTTGAAGTTTAGATGAGAGAGCCTCTTATGCCATAGCAAGTTGACATCAGATGAGGCTTTTGAGAAGAAACAGGAGTTCTCAGTGGTTGTCGAGTCCATGTTTATAACATAAATATTTTCCAAACGATATCCGTTGAGAGCGATCTTCTCCTTGTCAGTGACAAAGCAGGATTCCTTAGTGAAACACACATTGTAGTCCTTGTCACATAGCTGACTGATGCTCAGAAGATTATGCTTCAGTCCTTCAACATATGCGACTCTTCTGAAGGTAGTTGTACCATTAGAAAGTACACCATACCCTCGGGTATAGCCTTTTCCATTTCCACCAAAGGTCACTGAGGGACCCTTCTCTTCCTTATATTCAATGAGTAGTTTTTTTGCCAGTCATATGTCTAGAGCATCTGCTATCGAAATACTAGATACCCTTCAGGACCTGCACACAAAGGAAGATTAGTTTGATTTGGGCACCCATTTTACTATGGGTCAACACTTGTCAGTGGTGGTAGAGGAAGTGGAAGGTTCAACAATCTTCGCAACATTTGAAGATTCAGCTTCAGGACTAGTCTTCACTTTGGTTAATTTCTTAACCTCAGTGGTTGGTTTCACCTTAACCTGATTTGCACCAGGAATGGTCTTCTTTGCCTTGAGGGCATTGATCTTCACCTTAGCTAACTTTTCAGCTTTGGTGGTTGTGGGGCACTTACTAGCAATATGATCGGTAAGTCCACAGTGATAACATTTTCTATAGCTAAAAGTAGCTTTAGGACCATTTGCATGCTTAGCCGATATTTTTAAATGAGCAGGGCCAGCACCAAGTATACCTTTGGCATTGGAAATTGGAGGAACAATCAGTTCTTATGATTTCTTACCAATTATATCCACTCTGATTCTAGGAGTAGATCGCTGAATAAATCCAGGGATCTTGTTCTTAGAAGTAGAGGGATAATTCACTGAAGGTTAAGAAACATTCAGCTTAGGTACAAAGGTACCCTTCTGAGGTTTTTGATTAAAAACTTTTTCCTTACCCTTACCTTTAGAGGTTAAGGTAGGTATTTCCTCAAGAGTGGGATTTTTAGAAGAAGAAGTGTTAGGGATTGAGGATACGAACATTCCAAATTGAGCATGGAACGATCAGTGGTTGGTTCTATAGTATCAGCTTTATAACCAAGACCACTTTTATCAATCTGAGAACGAAGTATCTCAGTGATCGTTGTTGAGGATTTACACCATCCTTCAATAGTAGCCTTTTCAGCCTTTAATGCAGAGACAACATCTTCTAGTTCAATACGAATGATTTGATTTATACAGACCTGATCTTTTAAATTTTCTTCTATTTTAGAAAGCTTTTGAATTTCTAAGTGACAATTCTTAAGTTGTTCAGCGAGATCAATATTTAATTTTTCATCTTTGGTCTTGCCATTCATGGCATCATATAAATCAATAGTCAAAAGATCAACGGTACGACGTCTTTCGATGTCACTAAAGGCTGAAGCTTGAGTATCAGTGAGAGAGTTTGATACCTGAGAGGTGGAGGTAGAAGTAGAGGGAATTTCAGTTTGTTCTTCCTCTTCTTCTATTTTGTCCATGAGGCAGAGATTGGCCTCATCATCATCTTCAGAGTCAGATGATTCTTCATCAGAAAGAGCCTAGTCATGATCTTCAGCGATCATGCCTTTGCCTTTCTTCTTAAAGCTTTTCAGCTTTGCATACTTTTTCTTTCAGCTTCTTGTATTTGTCATCTCTAGCCCTAGGGTTAGAGGATTTCTTGTAGGAAGAAGATGAGGGTTTAAAGATTTCCTTTGACCTACACTCACTAGCAAATTGACCTATCTTTTCACAATTATAGCAAGTGGTAGTTGCCTTATCAACAAGGGTTGAAGATTTAGGCTTGTCAGTGAGGGAAAGAGGTTTATTTCTTCTGAAGTTACTCTTTCTGGCGAATCTCCTGAAAGAATTAGTCAGGAGGGCCAGTGACTCATCAATTTCTGAAGGATCAGCATCTGATGATTCATCAGAGTTAGACTCCAACTCAGTGATAGTGATAGTAGATCGTTGAGTAGGCACCAACTCTGAAGAGAGTAAAGAAACATGTGTGCTTTTGGAATCTTTTACAAGATTCTTCTTAAGATGACACGACTACTCATGATTGAGCATAGTGCCATATAAGGTAGAAAGGGTCATAGATTTCAGATCCTTTGAGAGTTTAAGAGAAATAGAATAACTGTCCCAACTTTCAGGAAGACATTCCAGAAACTTTGTCAGGATCTCAAAGTTAGAATATTCCTTACCAGGTTGATCTTTCTCGAATCCTGGACTTCAGATGTACCTTCATATTGAACACAGATTGTGTCCCACATGGCTTTAGAAGTTTTCAGGTTCATGACGGAGTGGTAGACTTCATCAGGAAGAGCCATAGATAGGATGGATCTGGTCTTAGTGTCGATGGCCACTTTCTTCTTGTCTTCATCAGTCCAAGTGTTAACTTCCCTGGGAATGATTCTTTCAAGAATGGCAGCTCTAGTAGTAGTACCTGGAACTTCAGGGTCTATCATGACAGGAACATATGGACATTCTCGATGTAGTAAGGCATAGTAGGATCTACACCTTCCAAGAAGAGCATCATCCTATTTTTTCATAGATCGAAGTTATCTCTGGAAAATGTAGGGGGTTTGCAAGAGAACCATTATCGATATAGTTTGTGTTTGTGGTGTTAGCCATTTTAGAAAATAGCAAGGAAGAGAAAAGAAATTAGTATAAGCAAGATCTTGTTTATAGGATTAAACAAACTGCTCTGATACCACTTGTTGGTCCCAAAGAGGTTATACAAGTTTGTAGAAGGGGGGGTTGAATACAAACACACGATTTTTACTTTTCTAAATAGTTTATTGATATGTATCAAACAATTTACAGTTTGTTGCGGAACAAGATTAAGGAATAAACATAATCTAAACAAACTATGAGAATCACTAAGATTTCTTGCACTAGAGATAAGATAGAGAGAAATTAAGAATATTAAGGAAAATATTCTAACACACAGATTCAACATAGACAAGGAATGGCTGAGCACTTCAAAAATGAAGTAGGGTTTCCTTTATATACATCATGCATTTGATGCATGTCAGTACAACTTTACACGTGGCAGCCTCTGGTTGGTTGCATGGTTTGACTTCAGTAGACAACCTAGTGGCCGCATGATGAACAGTGTAGAATCAGAGTTGGTTGTACGATTCTGGACAAAAGGGATGTCCGTTCTGACATTATCGTACGGAGGCGTGCAAGGGGATAAGACAATAGTTGCTTGTAGAGGAGGCTTCAGAATCAGCGTTCGCTGAATGATTCTATATCAGCGAATGATAAAGTTCGGCGTTCACTGAAGTCTTCTACTTGAAACTTCATGTTGAATGGACAGGTCTTGGCTTCGCTGATATCCGCATCAGTTCATTAGTAGACTTGTCGCTGGTTCTTTGGCTTGATCTTCGACTTCGGCGTAGAACATGGTTGACGTTAAACTTGTCTTCAGGGATCATAAGTAAACAACTTAAACTATCAGCGATCATCAGTAAGGCTGAACATGCTCAGGGCTTGCTGATGAACAGTGTTCGCTGAATATGTAATTTAAAGAGCATGAGTTTCCTATCAGCGGTACTGAACAGACTTAGTACTTATCAGTGATAGTAAAACTCTAATACATATTGTCTACTTACAATTTTCACTAAGTGTTTCTTAGTGTCATTATCAAATCACTGAGGGTTTGGATCAACAAGCATGTTCGCGCTCGATACTTATAACTTGATTTATGATAAGTGCTCAATTTTGAGTACTTAAGCACTTATTTCTTTGTTGTAAAATAGGACTTTCTCATTCTAGAATCCCAACTTTGAGTCTTTTTTATCTTGTTTTGCATTCATGGAGCTAGGGATCATGGTTTACTTGTTTTACTAGTTTGGTGGGCTAATTTATGTGTTTTTGGCAAATACTCTCAAAACAGGGCATTGTTGCAGCAATGGCACAGCATGGATCTGGTGATCATGGGGAAGAAGAAACCGAATGGTTGAGCTGGAAATTGTTATTTTGGATTAAAATGATATTTTGTAACCCCTGAAACACTATTTAGTTTGTATTGTTAGTTTAACTAGTTGCTTAGTTGGTCATTGTACTTTTAGTTAACTAGTTGTACGTTCTAGTTAGTTTAGTTCTCTTTATTTACAATGATGTCCCTCCCTTTTGTTATTTATAGAGGGGTCATCTAGCTTTAATATCATCCATCTTAGAGCTGATCTTACATCAGTTCTAATCTCTCTCTCTCTCTCTTTATTTCCAGAATATTATGAATGTTCTTCAAGTCTTCAAGTGTTCTTCATTTACTTTTTATTTTTCTTTAATTACTCTTATGCATTGTTGTAGCATTAGAATAGCATCCTAACTGCACCTTTCAATTTCTTTATTATTCTTGCATCGTTAGCTTTATCTTTAATGTTCTTGTCTTTACTTTTCAGTATTCACTTTTGGTAGTTATAGATCTACATTCCATTTTGTACTCTTGTCATTTACTTGCTTACATCTTACATTCTTCTCTTTACTTTTAAAGTCATTACTTCTAGTCATTTTTACTTCCAAGTCTTTTATACTTCCAAGCATCATGTTTACTTTCCAAGTTTCTTGTATTTACTTTGTCTCATTTATTGTAATGAGTAGCTAATCGTTTTAGCTTGGGTGTGAGGCAAATGGTGTTATGATGACCAAAAGAAAGTAGACATTTTTGTGGTTGTGTGTTCCAGATCCGTGCAACGAACAGTATGAAATCAATAGATATGAACAACGGTTATGATTTCAACTGGTCATCCAATTAGCTTTCAATAATGCAGAGAGATTACAATATGTTTAGGAAAGCAATAATGAACAACTAGCCTAAACAATGGCTAAAACTCATTATATATGGCGGGCCCGTGGCCCGTTCACTAACAAGGCTCAAATAAAACAAATACAATTAAGCCCCTGAACTTCTATTCAACATAAATTGACCCTAACAATCTCCCCCTTTGAATTGAAGTTCGAGTTGGCGCCAGTTCGCGACATATCTTTTTTGGAGCACAAAGTGTACCTCGAACATTCGGATAGCACAACGATAGTCGATGCGTTCTTCAACCACTTCTAAGGCTTTCCGAGCAGTAGTTTCATTCGGATTGGGAACATACGAGAGCCTTTGATTTTCAAACTCGTGAGTAATGATTTTTCGAAGAGCATCTTGAACTTTGAAGAGCGTGCCGTCGCAGAATCTGTCTACCTGACTGAAGCGCATAAATCTCTTTTCTTTCTGTTCGTTGATGTAGACAATCCCAAATTCTGGTTCCAGAAGCAGTGCGTTCTCAGGATACATCTTCAGTTCGGGCGCTTTCAGATTCGGCTTTAACAGGTTTACCTTCTTCGCTCTGTTCTCGATTGCCATTTGGAAGTCCGTGAGATAAGACATCATGATGGTACGGACTAGGAATCGACGAACAGCTTCGAGCGCTTTTGTAACTTGAAGCGGTCGGATAGTTCTGGTATGGAGGTCTTTCAGGATAGCATAGAAGTCGAACGGTCGGAGGTGCTGGAAGTCGGCTTCAGAGAATCGCCATTCATTTCCGTCTTCTCGTCGGACGGTGAAGATGGGAAACATAACTTTCAGAATTCTACCTGTTTGGATGTTGAGCACTTCAGTGATCTTGTGCTTGGTTCGGACTTGGCTAACTGGCAGACACAGATTCATTGCGTTTACGTATTGGCTTTGGTATTCCGGTCGGAGCTGTAAATACCAAGGCAAAAGGTAGGCTCGATGGTGCGTAGCTTGTGAACGAACAACCTTTTCAGGGATTCCTCTAGGTGAGGAATGAATATTGTAATCTTCTCCCAACGGATTTGTTGCTGTTGAGGAGGAGTAAGATCAGAAGCTGTCGGTTGATGTTGAGGGGATGTCGGAATATCAGCAGTTGTAGATTCGGGTCTTGCAGAAGTTTCGGCGGCTTGAGCTGAGTGAACGGGAGTACCATACAAATTTTGAAGCAGAAACTGGTCGTAGTCTACATTGTCGTCTTCATCATTTGGAAAGACCAGATTTACCTGGAGATTTACGGCACTGGCGGCTTTTTCATACCATGCATCCTCGGTCTCTGGGTCGGTCTGTGTGTTTGGATCAATAAGATTGAGTGTAGATCCATCTGATGTATCAAAGTTGACCAATTCCTGTGTTGTTCCTTCAGGCTTTTCAACCGTCGGGTCTTCGTCATCGGAGATGTCCATATCAATTACCATCTCGGCTAAGGGCAACTCGTCTTCGGGTGCAGTTTCGGTTGTTGTTTCCGCAGTTGAGGGTTCCTGTTGAACCACAATAGTCGTTTCAGTGAGGATCGGGGCGGTCTCGGTTAATCTTTGTCTTTTATTCTCCCCCTCACGATGATCAGGATCATCCTGATCATCGTGCTTTCGCTTTAGACCGCCTGCTTGACTCTTGCAGGTATCTTCGAGTGATCTGACTCTCTCGGACAGCGTGTTGAGCGCTGGTTGAACGTCCTTAAGAGTCGTGTCAAGCTGATCCATTCGAGTGGTTATTGATGATGAAGGAGCAGTGACCTATGATTTCAGAACGGAGATCAGGTCTGCTTCGGTAGAGGCGTCGGTTTCTGATTGTTGGAGCAGTTGAGCTAGAAGCATGGTTTTGAGGGTGTCAACCGAAAGATTTGGCTGTGCGGGAGCCGGTGGTGGTGTCGGTGCAGTTTCAGGTTCGACCATCTTCTCTTTACCTTTGATCAAAGTCTTCAGTTTGTCGAGCTCATTGGTGAAACGCTGCTCCATGGCCTCGCGGACGGCCTTTAGGGCGCCGTCCAGATATCCCTTTGACACTAAGTCGGGTAATGTAACTCCGGGGTCACTTAGAGCATCCGTTGAGGCATCTACCTTAGAGGTAGAGCCACCTACGTTCACGGTTGGCATAGGGGTAGCCGTGGTAGGATTTCCTTCCGATCCTTGCGTTCCGCTTAAAGGCGGAGACACTACGGAAGTTCCGATCGAGTCACGAAGAGCATCGATTTGGTGAGTCTCATCCTGTGTCCTAGCCGAAGAATATAATATTACAAGTGGCTCTAGACTCAATGGTGCACTAAAAGAAGTCGAGAACGGGGGCTGCTGGTCTCTTGTTTCAATACCAGTACTCTCCAATTGAGAGACCGGTAGAAGTTGTGCTTGATCCCCGTGAGAAGTTGAAACACCCGTCTTTTGAGAGACGGATAAGTGGCTGAGGAGGTTGTGCAATTGCGCCGCTGGGTCCACGTCGGCTTCTTCAATACCCCGTCCCAACGGATGAGACGGGATAGCAGATGTGGCTACCCGGATGACACTTGGCTGGATTCGCTCAGAAGCCTCTTTATCTTTACGGCTTAATCTTTATTGGTTCGCTTTCGACCGTAGTTCCCTCCGTCTCACATGTTCTAACTAACCAACTAATACTCCCTATTCTCTCCTTGTATCTCCCGTAATAGGCTGGGTGAGAGGGGTTGATGGTGATACAGATGTAGGTCCTTCGGTAAAATCCGGATTTGGTCCGATACGGTGTGGGATTAGAGATTTGCGGATGGCACGGTCCATATCGGAATCCGTGGAGTCAGATTCCACGTTTTCAACGTGTCAGATTGGTGAAGGTGGGTCAGACAAATAGGGCTCAGAGTCATGATGGAGCATGGGTCGATATGTTGTACCGGCTTGATGGGATTGGCTAGTACTGGTACGCGTATCCACTTCACCGCCCGCTCCGGTTCCCTTCGCATGAATTCTCAACACACCCCGTCAAGGACCCCCTGCTGCCCGGGCCCTTCCACCTCTTGTCCTAGGACCCTCACGTCCCTCGGTTCTAAGTCCCTGGGGAGGTCCCTCCGGCGCTGGCTGGACCATGGGATTCCCTAACTCTCGCCTATAAGCAACTACACTCGGTGCAGTGGGATCCGCGTGTGCCAGTAGGGCTTCAGGTAAGGGCATGGCTATGGCGTTGGACGAGTTATGAATCATCATATATTGCAAGTGGAAAGGAGGACATACCGGATGGTTAAGTCGTCGCGGTATTGCTGGATTCGCGTCCATGTGTTGTCGTACAGCCAAGGATAGGAAACGAGGATAGGGTAGAAATTTCTTTTGTTTCGTACCTCCGATCTGCCGAATGGCTTGAACCAACTCGCGCCAGATAATCATCGCGAAGTCGACGTGTCTGTTGTTGTAACATCCCACACTTACAAAAGTACATATAATCATATATTTCATTATATGTTTGCCACAAAAGTACACCACGTTCCACATTTGGTCCCAACTAAAGTCTAGACATAATAAAAATTCAGTACAATTTGATTCACTTTAAATTACATAATAACTAACAACAATTTATAAGTACAAAAGCATCCACATTTCTCTTATCGATCATCTCCTCAAAAGCTATGCAACAAGTTTTCTAATCACTTGGTAATACTGGATCCACCACCTGGAATACATATTTTAAAACAGAAAATGAGGGTTAGACCTAAAGGTCTAGTGAGGAAATCCCTGACATTTGAAAATCATTAAAGTTTCATTTATATAAAACACTCTTTATATAATTACACATATTTCACACGTAAATTAATACCAGTCAAGATTGCTACATCATACCTGTCTCATCCAACCTTATCCCTCCACCAATGGCCAATATCAATTGGTTGCGAGCCAATTTAACACACCGGTCCAAAGCCCGGCCACGTATTATATTTTCATATAATACTCACGTAATTATAATATCTCAATATATTATAATCACCCACGTATGACATATTCATACACTTTATTTAACATTTGTTATTCACATAATGCATTCCAGTAAAATACTTTTTAAAGTAAAACTCACCTTATCTTTTTAGCAAGGTCCTTCAAACTTTCCTCAAAACAGATTAACTTTTAACCCCGATCCTTAGTATCTCTTTGATGTTACTGCACCAAACACAAAATCCCAGCTGAGTAACTTTAATCTTCTTCTTCTTCTTCGATGGTTCTTCTTCTCTCTCTCTCTCTCTGCCGTGAACGAATTCACACACACACTATTTGGGTTTTTGCTTTTATATCTCAAATTGGGATATTCCTATACTTTAAACTACTGAGTCGGTTTTGGCTAACAAGGTTTGGGTAAAATACCAAACAAACCCTAAACTTGCTTCACTTGACAAAACACACCCTTAAGCTTCTATTATACAATAAAAACTTATCCCTTAATTTCTTAACTCCATAAAATACAAAAATCAAGACTTATAAAATTCCAATTTTAATTTAGATAAAATACCTGGTTATTACAACATCTCCCCCTTAAAAGAATTCCGTCCCGGAATTCAGTTAAGAGAACAGATGAGGGTATTTGGCTCTCATTTCCGACTCTGATTCCCACGTCGCATCCTGACCTTTATGATGTTTCCACTGGACCTTTACCTGTCTTATTTCTTTGTTCCTCAATACTTTGACTTTTTGATCAACTATAGCTTCCGGTTCCTCCACATAGTTCAGCTTTTCATCAACCTGGATATATGGTAGAGAGACTGCCTGGTCTGAAGTCACCAAACATTTCCTAAAATTCGATACATGGAACGCGTTGTGAATCCTGCTTAATTCTGGAGGTATATCTAGTCGGTAAGCCACTTCCCCAATTCTTTTGGTAATTGCAAACGGACCAATATACCTCGGACTGAGTTTACATTGCTTCCCAAAACGTATGACTCCTTTCCAGGGCGATACTTTCAACATTACAAAATCCCCAACCTGAAACTCTAACGGTTTCCGGCGTCGGTCTGCATAACTTTTTTTTTGTCTGTCTTGAGCCACTTTTAATCTGTCCTGAATCTGAGTAATCTTATCCGCTGTTAACTGTACTATTTCTGGCCCTGCTAATTGTTTCTCCCCCACTTCATTCCAACACAGAGGCGTTCGGCATTTTCTACCATACAATACTTCAAACGGTGCCGCTTGAATGCTAGAATGATAACTGTTGTTGTAGGCGAATTCTATCAAAGGCAGATGTTTATCCCATGATCCCCCAAAATCAACTATACAAGCCCGGAGCATATCTTCTAAAGTCTGAAATGTTCTTTCACTTTGTTCGTCAGTGTGTGGATGATATGCTGTACTCAATTTTATTTGCGTTCCCATCTCTTTTTGAAAGCTTCTCCAAAATCTAGAAGTAAATCGACTATCTCGATCGGAAATAATCGAGATTGGAACTCCATGTCGAGTTACTATTTCATTAATGTACAATTTAGCTAAACGTTCCAAGGAATCAGTTTCTTTTATCGGCAAGAAATGAGCAGACTTCGTCAATCTATCCACAATCACCCAAACGAGGTTTCCCATACACCATAACCCACGGTCATCTTTCCCAAGCAATACTGATATTCCCACTAACCGTTCTGATTTCAAACTTTCTTCCTGATAAGCATCTATCTGGCACTTCAGTAATTCGTCAAAGATATTTGGGAGGAGTTCAGCTCGTAGCGATATCGCCTTTATCGTTCCACTTCTTTCTTGACGACTTAATGCATCTGCTACCACGTTCGCCTTCCCGGGGTGATAAAGGATTTCACAATCATAATCATTTACCAATTCCAACCATCTTCTTTGCCTCATATTCAGTTCCTTCTGATCGAAAAGATGTTGGAGACTCTTATGGTCAGTGAAAATTTGGCATTTAGAACCATAAAGATAATATCTCCAAATCTTCAATGCAAAGACAACTGCTGCAAGCTCCATATCGTGAGTAGGATATTGTCTTTCATGATCCTTTAGCTGACGAGAAGCATAGGCAATCACTTTTCCACGTTGCATAAGTACACATCCCAATCCTAGTTTAGAAGCATCACTGTAGACCACAAAATCATCGGAACCTTCTGGCAATGCTAATATCGGCGCGCTGCAGAGTTTCTCCTTCAATATTCTGAATGCCTCATCTTGCTCTGCTTTCCATTCAAACTTTAAATTCTTCCGTGTTAGCTTAGTCAATGGCGTCGCGATTCGAGAAAAGTCTTTTATAAATTTCCTATAGTATCCAGCTAGACCCAGAAAACTACGTACTTCGGTTGCCGTCTTCGGCGGTTCCCATCTTTCAATTGCTTCCACTTTCGCTGGATCGACTTGTATACCCTTCTCTGAAACTACATGACCCAAAAACTGAACTTCCCGCAACCAGAATTCACATTTAGAGAACTTAGCGTACAACTTTTCTTTCTTCAATAACTCCAAAATCAAACGAAGATGTTGCGCATGATCCTCTTTGGATCGGGAATAAATAAGTATATCATCGATAAACACAATGACAAATTTATCGAGATAAGGCTTACATACCCGATTCATTAGATCCATAAAAGCGGCTGGAGCGTTCGTCAATCCGAAAGGCATTACTAAAAATTCGTAGTGGCCGTATCTTGTGCGAAATGCAGTCTTTAAAACATCCTCTTCCTTAACCTTCAACTGATGGTAGCCAGATCTGAGATCAATCTTGGAGAAGTAACAAGCTCCAACTAATTGATCAAACAGGTCATCAATTCTTGGAAGTGGATACTTGTTCTTGATCGTGCGCTTGTTCAGCTCCCGGTAATCGATACACATTCTCATTGAACCGTCTTTCTTCTTCACAAATAAAACTGGTGCACCCCACGGCGAAGAGCTAGGTCTGATGAAGCCCTTATCAGATAAATCTTGAAGCTGTGCCATCATTTCTTTCATTTCTGGTGGTGCTAATCGATACGGCGCGCGAGCAATAGGAGTGGCTCCAGGGATTAAGTCAATACCAAATTCTACTTGTCTAACAGGAGGAAGACTATTCAAGTCTTCAGGAAAAACCTCAGGATATTCATTAACAATGGAAATATCTTCCAGCTTACTCTTTTCAGGCCTACTATCTATCACATAGGCTAAATAACTCGAGCAACCCTTACTAACACATTTTCGGGCTTTTATCATAGATATAAGATTGGACTGATGATTCTTACGATCACCATAGATCACTACTGCCCTCTTATTAGGTAAAACAACGTTGATTATTTTCTTATCACAAACTATGTTAGCCTGATTCTCAGCTAACCAATCCATTCCTACTACCACATCAAATTCGATTAACTCTATTGGGAATAGTTGTATCGGTACTCCATACCCTTCTATGTTTATCATACAACAATCAAAAACCTCTTTAACTGCCACTTGTTTATCATTTGCAGTATCTACTAATAAGGCATGTTTTAACATTTTAGGCTCTAAATGCATGTGAGCAGCAAAGGAGGGAGACACAAAAGATCGGTTTGCACCAGAATCAAATAACACTTTAGCACGCGTGGAGTTTATGAAAAATGTACCTGTGACCACATCCGGAGTTTCCTCCGCCTCTTTAGCTGTCATTTGAAATGTACGACCCCTCGTTCTGGGCGGTTCTATTCTTGGAACCACTGGTCTAGTAATGGCCGGCTTCCCGGATGTACCCCTTGTTGTATTCTACCTCGCGGACAATCAGATTGGAGGTGATCCGGAGAGTTGCACAAAAAGCAAAACCGTGTTACTCGACAATCTTTAACAACATGATCGGTTTTCCCACACTTAAAACAAACCTGCGACTCCACTTGACAATTTCCCTGATGGTAGCGATTACATCTCGGACATGGTCTTTCCGCTGGTCGGAACGACGGACGGTTATCAAACCTCGGGAATCTAGACTTCTTTGGATCTTGTGGTGGTCCTTCCCATTTCCTTTTCCCCAAGCTCTTATCACTGGCATCCCTTTTATTGTCTCGTTCGACATTTTCTGCAGCATCCACAGCAGCGGTAAACGTATCTGGCCTTGTTGCAGTCACCAATCTTCGAACTTCTGAATTTAACCCATAGATAAATCTCTCCATTTTCATCTTTTCTGTAGCAACATAATATCCTGCAAAACGAGATTTTTCTAAAAATCTAGCAGTATAATCTCTGACTGACAGATTCCCTTGCTGTAGATTCATAAATTCTTCTTCCAATTGTCTGACAGCAGCTTGTGGACAGAAGTGTGTTGTGAAAGCTAACACGAATTCCTCCCATGAAAAAGTAGTATATACATCCGCTCCTCTCGATTCTGTATGAGCCTCCCACCAATACAGAGCATCACCTTTTAGCATTGTTGCTCCATAAAGCACTTTGTCTTCTTCAGAACACTTACACGTCTTGAAGATGGCTTCTATTTCTTTTAGCCATCTCATTGCCTTGACCGGGTCCCGATCTCCTGAATAGGTAGGGGGCTTGCAACTAAGAAACATTTTATAGTCGCACCTTTTTATCACCGGTAAGATAGTAGAGGTAAGTGGTATTTCAACTTCGTGTTCCGGATTTGGTCTTTCAGTTTCATTGTGGCGATTATGTTCAAACATAGCTTGTATGTTATCTTGTAACCTCCCCATTTCTGCCATCAAATCGTCCCGTGTAACAAACTCTGTTCCCTGTGGTTGTGTTCTTCCTCCAGTTCGGCCCCCAGTTCCCCTTCCGGTCCTGCCTCTACCACGATCTCCTCCTCTTCCCCATGTTCCTATTGGTGGATTCTCTCCACCCGAATTCCTTCCTCCTCTTTGATTCCTTTGTCTAGTGCCACTTGCCATTCTGTAGATTCAAACAAAGTTAATATAAACATAAGCACATACCCTATATAACAAGGTATTCCAGTTCAAACATGCACCTGTAAGATCATAATTACACTGGCCTGGTGTAATTTGAAATTACCTTACATGATGTTCCTTCCACCTTTTATACTTAGCATCCCCAGGTTCTAAAAATAATAAAGACATCCTACTTCACATGCAGTTTAAGTCTAGGTACAGATACTAATACCTAAATCCCTTAAACTAGGGCTCTGATACCATCTGTAACATCCCACACTTACAAAAGTACATATAATCATATATTTCATTATATGTTTGCAACAAAAGTACATCACGTTCCACATTTGGTCCCAACTAAAGTCTAGACATAATAAAAATTCAGTACAATTTGATTCACTTTAAATTACATAATAACTAACAACAATTTATAAGTACAAAAGCATCCACATTTCTCTTATCGATCATCTCCTCAAAAGCTATGCAACAAGTTTTCTAATCACTTGGTAATACTGGATCCACCACCTGGAATACATATTTTAAAACAGAAAATGAGGGTTAGACCTAAAGGTCTAGTGAGGAAATCCCTGACATTTGAAAATCATTAAAGTTTCATTTATATAAAACACTCTTTATATAATTACACATATTTCACACGTAAATTAATACCAGTCAAGATTGCTACATCATACCTGTCTCATCCAACCTTATCCCTCCACCAATGGCCAATATCAATTGGTTGCGAGCCAATTTAACACACCGGTCCAAAGCCCGGCCACGTATTATATTTTCATATAATACTCACGTAATTATAATATCTCAATATATTATAATCACCCACGTATGACATATTCATACACTTTATTTAACATTTGTTATTCACATAATGCATTCCAGTAAAATACTTTTTAAAGTAAAACTCACCTTATCTTTTTAGCAAGGTCCTTCAAACTTTCCTCAAAACAGATTAACTTTTAACCCCGATCCTTAGTATCTCTTTGATGTTACTGCACCAAACACAAAATCCCAGCTGAGTAACTTTAATCTTCTTCTTCTTCTTCGATGGTTCTTCTTCTCTCTCTCTTTGCCGTGAACGAATTCACACACACACTATTTGGGTTTTTGCTTTTATATCTCAAATTGGGATATTCCTATACTTTAAACTACTGAGTCGGTTTTGGCTAACAAGGTTTGGGTAAAATACCAAACAAACCCTAAACTTGCTTCACTTGACAAAACACACCCTTAAGCTTCTATTATACAATAAAAACTTATCCCTTAATTTCTTAACTCCATAAAATACAAAAATCAAGACTTATAAAATTCCAATTTTAATTTAGATAAAATACCTGGTTATTACAGTTGTAGCATACGGCATGGAATAGACGAAGGAAGTCGCCTGTGCACTGGTCTATTCCTTTCCATCTGGAAGATAGACACCTGTTCAGTATGGTGAACAGCGTATACGAGATGGGCGCCAGGTACTTGCGGTTAAATGCAGAAGGTCGATCGAGAGCGTGGTTGTAACCGAGTGCGCGTACTTGAGCACATAGAGTCGCATCATTAACCGTGGGGTCGTAGCGTTGATGGCCGCCAGCAGTGGCTTTGGGTAGTGACACTAGACGCCGGAAGGACTCATGTGTTAGCGTGAAGGGGTGGTTGTCGATCCGCGCCGTGATGGTCTGTGAATTTCCTGCCGTAACGACTTGGGCAGAGAGCCACACTTGATAGACATACAGCACTGGGACGTCGGCTGTGGCAGTGAGGGCCTCACGGAGAGTGTGACCAAGTAATATGTCGATGACCACACGGTGTTGAGGTTGTGGTCGGAACTCTGTGGCGTCCAAATGATGGTTGTTTGCCTCTAGCTCAATGCCATGGTCAGGGTTGACCAATGCATTATCCACGGCTTCGTCGATGAATTCCTCTTGAGGAGGAATTTGCTCTTTAGGATTTTGATGTTGTTCTTGATCCGCCATGTAATATCTGAAACAGAAGCAAAGTTAGGATACAAGACGGATGAACAAGTGTGGGCGCGTACCTTTGTAGTAAGTTGCTCAATCTGATATAGATTGAGGACTGGCAGTGAGGAAAACAGGTACTGGACTTACAAACACAGGGGTGTCCGGATAATTCAATGGAAAACAATACTTTTCGGACAATCCATGGTGTCCGGACAAAAGGTATCCGGACGTCAAAGGATTCCGGATGAGAATATAGTATCCGGACAAAATGAGTATTCCGGACGAAAGGGTGTCCGGATTGACAATGGTTACCGGACATATAGGGTTCCGGACACCTCAACTATCCGGGAGTTGAACTTACTGGAAACCCTGAGGTTTCCGGACAACTAGGTTTCCGGATGTTGAGAGTTTCCGGACAAGACGTCATGACTTTGAGAGTTTCCGGACACATATAATGTGTCCGGACGACCTCCAAAAGGATGAATCAAACAAACCACAGTCCTAAATAAGCGGGAAAGCATTCAAGTGGTGTCGATTGAAGTAAATGAGCACACAAGCTCAACTAATGCGTCATGTACTCCACCGAATCGACTCGAAATCGTAGAGTCCCAAAAAATGGTTTTCGAATACTGTCAATCGACCAAATCGGTGGTCGAGATGTGTATTTGAGTGCGTGAAACAAGCAAAGATGATATCTAGAGAGATTTGTGAGAAGATTACCTTGTATGAAGCAAGAATCATGTCAAAATGAGGACTATGCGTGAGTTTCCGAACGAGAGAGAGAGGTTTAGGGTTTTTATGTGGTTTTAAGATTTTCCGGATAAATGAGAAGTGGGTTTCCGGATTTCTTTTATAGGGACCCAAGAATCCGGATGGGTCTACCCGGATACCCATCCGGTCTGGAACGTTGTCCCGATTGATGGGTGTCCGGAGACTTGTCCGGATACTTTGATACTTCAAAAAAAATCTTGTCCTCTCTCATATTTTGAAGAGAAATGGGACTATTTGACTTTTTGAATGAACTTTCTCTCGCTCCCCCTCAAACTGAGCATGGGGAAAACTTTGCTCCCCCTCGGAGTGAGCAAAAAGTGTGAAGCGGAGAGACCGACACACAAAAAAACTTTTATACATTTAAAGAAAAATGATGTGTCGCTCCCCCTCAAATGATGAACATCCAGTTAGATGCTCCCCCTCAGAATGTGTGCGTAGTGTGAAATGCACACGGGAGTATCCACACACACAAAAAACTTTTCATCAGTTAAAAAAAATGTGTGTGACGCTCCCCCTCAACAGTAGAGTAAACTTACCTGATACCGGGTCGTGCTCCCCAGAACGTCTATGCGCTTTGTCATCGTTCCTAAATCTCACGTCTCCGTCATATTGTTCCTTGTAGTTCGTGAGAAGCTCCCTCCTTTCGGTCATGTGCTTGGAGCATCAAGAGTCTAAGTATGGCACATGACCGACCTGTAAAACAAGTTTAGCGGACTTTGGATACCCATATTTGCATGGGTCCCGGAGGGTTAGGTTTGACACCCTTCGTAGGAACTTGCTTTGACACAGGTTGCCTCTTAGGTGTAGGTTTAACCTCAGTAGGAGTAACCCGTTTTGAAGTGGGTTTCTTATCTCGTTGTGGTTTAACCTCTGATTGGTAACCCCGTTGTGTATAGTGTTTCTTTTTGTATTTATGGGGTTTGCGTTTGGGTGTATGATTATATATGTGATATGACCCAAACCAATCATTATTATTAATATCATCAAAGTCATTCTAACCACAACTAGAACAACACAAACAATCGTGCGATAATTGAATCAATTGCTGAATGGAGTAAATTTTCATCGGAAAATTAACATCTCTTTTAACAAAATCATTCCTATAATTCCAAGCACAATCGTTTTTGTTCATTCTAGGGTAAAAGACAGTATTGAAAGACTTTGATGCAGCATCCTTGACAGATTCCTTGGCTCGCCACTTTTGGTTATCCCTTTTAGCGCGACCATTTCTATCCGAAACAACAGGGACATCACGGTCAGTGACTTTTGAGGAAGCAATATTTTTGGTAGGCAATCGCTCGGTCTTTTGCCTCGGCTGTGATTGTGTTTGAGAAACAGGCTTAGATTTAGAAATCTTAATCACAGTCGGGGTCTTTGTTTTAGAACAACCACCCTTTAGAAAATTTACCGGTCGATTAACTATCGGTGACAAAAAATCAGCATGATATGGAAGAGGTTTGTCGAAGGGGAACGACTCAAACTCTTCATCAGAATTGCCTTCGAAGTTCATGTATTCAGAAAAATCGACATCCGGAAATATAGGACTTGGATTGGTCGAGGAAGGCGAGGAACACTTTGTGTCAGTGTGCTTTGGGGAATTTGGTGCGGAAGCTAAGAAAAAATCAGAGTTCAAATTCCTTAAAACACTCTCGTCTTGAGAATCTTTATCGTCTTGTGAAGAAGAGATTTTGCCTATGAAAGCTTTACACGAAGACGTATCAGATGAGCTTGAGGAAAGTTCGGGTGAAATCTACTTTTCAGATTTGAGATGGTCAATCTGTTTTTAGAGTTGACCATTTTTCGTATGCTCCTTCATCGCATCAGTTGCCAAGGCAGCCAGTTTTGATGTGAGCTTAGTGATTTCACACCGAAGGATTTCCTATCCTTCATCAGACACAACTTTGGTTTTGACCGATTTTAGATTCTCAAGTTCAGTGATTAGCGCTTGTTTTTCCTTCTGAAAGTTCGACCTTTCTTTCTCGAGTGACTCCTCCAACTCGACTATCTTGGCTTCCAAGATGAGAGGGGGAACATAGAGTTTGAACTCATCCGTCTCAGTCTTGGTTTCGGTTGCTTGGACCTCATCCTTCTTGGAGGAATCCTTGGGCTTTACAACCTTATAGCAATCGAAGTAGTCATTCGAGAGGTACTTCTTGTTTTTCTTATAGGAATAATTTAAAGGTCCATAACAAAATGGAAGTTGCATCTTGGATGTGCGTGTACGCTTGTATTCCTCAGTTTCCTCTTGCTTTTCAGGTTCAAGAGGACCAGTCCATTTTATCGCATTTTCCGGATATGTTTTATCTATTCCAAAACAACCAAAATCATACAATATAGGTCTTTTGGTTATACCCTTTTTCAGGTAGTGCGGGTTATCGTATCCGATTCCCCAGTCCTTGTTAAAATACGTGAACTCCTTTGGTTTATTCATATGGATAGTCTGATCAGTTTGACCTCTTTTATGAAGTTTGGTTTCAAGATCAAGAATTTTGGCAACAAATTCCTTGTGCTGAATTTGAAGAGCAGAACATTGATAAATAATTTCTGCTTTCTCATTCATACACTGATCAAACTGAGACTGAAGATCAGATAATTTGGCCCTTAAGTCCTTAGGTGCTATTGAAAGAATTTTGCATCTGTCTTTTAAGTTAGCATTTTCATACTTATATTTCTCAGTTATTCTCTTTTGAACATCTAGCTTTTCAGATAGTGACCTAATCTCAAGCAGTTGTTCATCATAGGTGGCCTTGTGGGAATCTACCCGTTCAGCAAGAGATTGCATTTGATCAAAGAGATCTTGAGAAGTAGATTCACATACCTGATTTGACCTTGCCTTTTCTTCATCAGCAGGAGACATCTTCAGTTGCATTGGAGTGATCGTCAGACGGTGTGATCGATTCAAAGTTATAACCTAACGCAAGGCACTACGAGTGATATCCTAACGCAGGTTCTACGACTGATTTGTACTAGTAGCAGGTAAAAATTCAACAGAACTGAACTTATCGGATAGGAATCCGGGTGTGATGTGTGATCTGGAAGTGTCCGGATCGGATTGAATGTAAAACAGATAAAACACAGAAGTGTCCGGATAACACAGAAGTATCCGGACAAACTATAGTTTCCGGATAACAAAGGGTTACCGGAAGACAATAGTTTTTGGATGAAAATAATAGACAATACGAAACTTACCGGATGAAATGAGTTTCCGGATGATATACTTTCCGGATGAGGTACTTACCGGATGAAAGGTTTCCGAAAAGAGTCAATTTGACCGGAAACTTCGAGTTGTCCGGATAAAATAAGTTACCGGAAACGTTGAGTTTTCCGGATAAAATATTTTACCGGAAACTTTGGGTTTCCGGAACAATTGTATCCGGAAAGATTGGAATTTAGAGAACTTACCCGAAAAGATGAGTCGTGTCCGGAAAGAATAAGCGAACTTCCGGAAAGCTGAGAGTTGTCCGGAAACAGCGGCTGGTGTATCCGGAAACAACGGCTGGAATTTTCAAATCGATTGGGAATCAACTAGGGTTGCTCAAAATCGTTCCTGAAAGATTAGGAACTCGACCAAACACAAAAATAACACTACCCAAATCGATTTTGAAGCAAAAACAACAAGTTTTGATGGTTAAAAATTCGATTTTCTCAAGAACACAACCAAAACTTTTAAACTTTTGCAGAATCACCAATAAGAATGATACTAACAATATCCAATAAACGAAAACGATCAATTTCAACAGAATCAAAATATGGACTGTCACCTAAGAACACAGCCGTATGAAAGAAAAACTTACCAGAATTCGAATAGAGCACTTTGAATCGATTTGTCCGTCTGCTCTGATACCAATTGTGAGTTCCAGATCCGTGCAATGAACAATATGAAATCAATAGATATGAACAACGGTTATGATTTCAATTGGTCATCCAATTAGCTTTCAATAATGCAGAGAGATTACAATATGTTTAGGAAGGCAATAATGGCTAAAACAAAACATTATATATGGCGGGCCCGTGGTTAACAAGCCCACAACCCGTTCACTAACAAGGATAAAATAAAACAAATACAATTCAGCCCCTGAACTTCTATTCAACATAAATTGACCCTAACAGTGGCAAAAATGATGTTTTATTATTCCAACCCAAGTTTCTTCAAGATAATACAATCCCTTGATAAATTGATCACTTTGATAGTGTTAAAGTGTCATGGACCTAGAGATAGGCCATTGAATAGCACGTCAATTTGGATGACATAAGGGGTAATATCGAGAGAGTTACTTGCAATGAGAGTTGTTACTTTTGTTTTCTAAAATGATTCATTCTTGATAAGTTATCTTTTTCTCAAAGGGTTAAAATGGAGTAGACTTAGAGATAATCTAATTAGGATTACACAAACTTGGGAGCTATGAGGGTTATATCGAGAGAGTAACTTTTAACAAAGAGAATTCGTTTTGCCATATATTTTGAGAATCATGGGATGGTGAGAGTCCGATTGGAACGTGTCTCAAAGTAGATAATAAAACTAGTTTTTGTCACTACTATACTGCAGCAGCACTGCAGCATCATGTTGTAGCATTGTCATAGCGTTGGTCTGCTGGAATTCGGTTTATCATAACATCACAAGTCTTACACCCTTGCTTCTCTTTTAATCTTGTTAATTAGAATCTGTGTTAATCATCAACCAACCAACCAAAATATTTGCTTCTAAATCATCTTCTGAAATCACTTCTTTCATAATACTTTAATAGCGATTTTAACTCCAATCTCTGTGGGACGATACTTGGTATCTTTACCATTTTATTACTTGAAAACACGACATTAGATCTCATGGTATACTTGCTTTGAGGTTTAATTAGCATACGTCTATAGGTGTATTCCACGCACTCATCAAGTTTTTGGCGCTTTTGCCGGGGATTGGTAAGTTAAAAATCTATAAAAGTATTTTAGAAAGATTTGGGTTTTCTAACACCGTTTGGGAATTTTAAAGATTTTTTAAAAGTGGTGTATGCCAAGAATACCACGTGGGGAATTTTTCGAAATAGATCCGGATATTGAGAGAACTTTTCGCCAAAGAAGAAGAATTCAAAGAACATCAAACTCTCTCAATATGGACGAACCCCCACCCGGTTTTGAAAATATACCACCAAGACCACCACTTTTAGAAAATCCCGTTCGACCGCCTTTAGAAAATCTTGTGAGACCACCTTTAGAAAATCCAATTCGACCTCCGCCAGTTTTTAATCCACCACTTTTTGGTAATCCACCATTTCACCCATTTCAACATAATCCACCTTTTCAGCCAAATCCACCACTTCATAATCATAATAATGAGGAACGAGATGATAATAGATCTATTGGTAATGTTGAACCACTTAACATCATTGACCTTGCAAATTCAAAAGATGGAAGACTTATGGACTATGCAATCCCTAACTTTGAGCAATTGAATTCGGGGATTGTTAGGCCACAATTAGAAACATTACATTTTGAACCAAAACCCATCATGTTTTATACGTTGCAAGTCAATGGTCAATTTGCCGGATTACCATCGGAGCATCCCCATTCCCATTTAAAATCTTTTATGGAGATCACCGATGTTTTTCTAATCCCTGGAGTATCTCCGGAAGCCTTAAGGCTTACGTTGTTTCCATTTTCTCTAAGGGATAAGGCAAGGATATGGTTCAATTCATTAGCACCAGGTTCTGTACCATCTTGGAGTGATATGGCTGAAATTTGTTTGCGAAAATATTTTCCACCTACCCGGAATGCTAAGTCCAGAAATGAAATTTGCATGTTTAAACAAATAGACGATGAAGCGATTCCCGATGCTTGGGAAAGGTTTAAAGAATTGTTAAGGAAATGCCCTCACCATGGCATTCCCTACTGTATTCAACTTGAGACGTTTTATAATAGACTTGATTCCAATGCAAAACAAATGCTCGATGCGACTTCAGGAGGGGCCTTTACCTTTAACACTTACAATATCGGGTATGAAATTCTTGAAAAGATTTCTGCAAACAATGGCAATGGGCTGATCCAAGGGCTCAAACTCAAACTCAAAAAAAGACTGTCGGGTTGCATGAAGTAGATGCATAGACTGCTTTGACAGCTCAACTTGCTTCCATAACTAATATGCTTAAAAACATCACTTTCGGTCAAGGAGCACAGCCATCTGTCACTAAACCTCCAGCACCTGTCCTTTCTATGCAATGTGTATGTTGTGGTGAGGAACATTCTTATGAACATTGTCCTCATAACTCTGAATTTGTAAACTATGTTCAAACTAAACCTAATCCTCACTCCAACACATACAATGCCAGTTGGAAGCAGCACCCAAACTTCTCTTGGACTAGTCCATGTTTGAATCCACCTGCACAAAAACCACAAGGGAACTCCAATTTTCAAAATCAAGCAAGCAGTTTTGTTGGTCCCGAAGGGCTATACAAGTTTGTAGAAGGGGGGGTTGAATACAAACACACAGATTTTACTTTTCTAAATTGTTTATTGATAAATCATTAACAATTTACAGCTTGTTGCGGAAACAAGATTAAGGATAAACCTAAATCTAAACAAGTTGGAACACTAAGTTTCTTGCACTAAGAAGGAGAAGAAAATTACTAATAATAACCTATCTCAAGATAAGAAGGATGAACTTGTCCAGAGTTAGCAAGTTACTTCAAAATGAAGTGGTTACTTCAAAATGAAGTGGGTTCTTCTTCTTATATACTGCATGCATTTAATGCATTGCAGTTTACACTTTACACGTGGCAGCAGCTGAATGGTTGCATGTCATTGACCTTTGTTGACAACCTTAGTAGCCGCATATTTGAACAGTGTAGTATCAGAGTGGTTATACGAATTCAGACAATAAGGAGGTTCTTTTCTGACATATCGTACGGAGTCGTGCAAGGGTGGTTAAGACAAAAATACTTTGTACGGAGGACTTCATGATCAGCTTTTTGTTGATTCAGCGATCTATCATTCTTCATCAGTGAATGATAAGAGTTCAGCGATAGCTGAAGTCTTGTACTTGATACTTCACGTTGATTGGACAAATCTGAGTCTTCGCTGATCCGCATCAGTTCATTAGGAGACTTGTCGCTGGTTCTTGAGCTTGATCTTCGACTTCAGCGTAGAACCTATGTTGACGTGAAACTTGTCTTCAGGGATCATAAGTAAACAACTAACTTATCAGCGATCACCATAAGTACTGAACAGACTCAGAGTATTATGGTGAACAGTTTCGCTGAATGTTTAATCTAAAGAGTGAGAGTTCCTATCAGCGGTACTGGAAGATCTTAGTACTTATCAGCGATAGTGAAACTCTGATACATATTGTTTACTTACAATTTTCACTAAGTATATAAGAGAGGGTCATTATCAAATCACTGAGGGTTTGGATCAACAATCTCCCCCTATTTGATTATGACATAGCAACAGAGAAAATTGCTATTTAATGAAAACACAAGGATAAAAAGAACTCATAAAATATTTGTCCCTTTTACTGTTTTCTGGGATCTTTTCTGTACTGATGGAGTAAAGTACATTCGCTGAAATTTTTCTTTAAACTTTGTAAAGATTACAGAGGGAAGTGGAAAAATTATAAGTACAACGAATAAAATTACAAGTACAAAAGATGTAGACAAATAAGGATAGAAAGAATTACAAGGCGATCCTATCTGTCAAAAGGTTCTTCCTTAATGAGTTGTTCATCAAGGGTCATTGATGTGGCAATCATCCAATCAGGGGCATCTACTCCTTGATTCTTTTTCTTCAGAGCTTCTTCAAAAATCAAGGGCTTCAGGTGTCTAGCTTTGATGTCGCGTCTGACTTCACACCGGTATAAGAGATCTCTGAGTTGTTCGATGGGAGCGATGTGGAGCTCAGAGATACGTTGAAAGTGATGGTTTCCATCGTAGTATAGAAAGAATATACCATATGGATCACTTACAACTATGGCAGGAATGAAAGTTTCTCCAGGTGGTAGGGAGGTGTCAAGCGCTGAGAGATCAGTATCAGGGCCAAGAACTTCAGCACGAGAGAAACCAATACCTGTTTCATTCCGTATAGGAGGACCTGAATCAGAGACTTTCTTTTTCTTAGCAGAGACTTTCTTTGTTGAGGAGGAAGAGGAGGAATATCCACAACAGAGGAAAGCAGGTCGATCTGTTTGTTTAAGATCTTCTCGACATGGCTTTTGAACTTTGAGCGCGATCCCTGAATGGCTAATTTCGTTTCTAACCATTCAGAGAGACCAAACTTTTCTAAGGTAGCAGCATAGAAAGTTTGCTTGGTTTTGTCTTCTCTGCATACATCCACTTCAACAACAGGAACGTCGGCGTACAGTCTTCCTCTGATGTTTACTTTGATGATTTTGGATGGTCTAGATCGATAGGTCATCATTTGTTTAGCCCATTCCAAAGTCGTGTCAGAGACCTTAGTCTTTTCTCTAACGATCTTTTGAGCATCATCCCATAGCTGACGTTGAACATCAATGGGAACTCTTTTCAGCTTGGGGTCTTTTATTGATCGTTGAGTAAGATTGATGGCGTATTCTCTATCTTTTTCTTCAGCTTCCTTTCTTTCAGCGATTAATCGTTCAACTCTGAGGTGTTCCTTGTATTCCTTTTGGGAAACTCTGCACTTTGGAGGAACGAAAGGAAGTTGATCATGCTTCAGAATGATTCGCTGATCTTCGAGTCTCTTGATCATTGCATTTCTCTTTTCTTGATCCTCTCCACTTAGCTTTTGAGGAGCCAAGGAAGGTCTGTTTTTGTGAGAGAGCATCTATTCTTCAGGTTCATCAGTCTCAGAGATTAAATCTAAGACTGGGATTATTTCTTCAGTGTTGGGAGCTGGGATTATTGTTGATGAAGTCGCAGCTATAGGAACCTCAGCGATATCCTCAAACAGGGGAGAGGACTAGCTGAAACGCAGCGATCTTACAAGTAAGAACATGGGTAGAACAGAGATGGAAAGAATGGGATTGTGTATAGAGGTTTTCGGAGGTAGAGAACTGATAAAGTGTATAGAGGAGGGATTTTGTGTAAGATTAATGTACCTGACAAACCGGCTTGTTAAGCAAGATCATCAGATTTTCATCTTCAGCGACACCTTTTCCTTTGCCTTTGTCAGCTTCATATGCTGATGGCTTTGTCTTTGTCCGCTCCCCTGAAGGTTCATTTATCAGAATCCCTTTAAGAGCTTTAGTTCTCTGAGCAGGCTTGACGATAAAAGAATCATCATCATCGTCATCATCGTTCTTTGGAGAAGAGGATGGTTCAGCATCAGACAAGTCGATGGCTTCTTCATCTTCAGCTTCAGACTCAGATTCTTCAGCTTCTTCTTCGAGTTGCTCCCCCTCAGAAACAGAGGTAAGTTTCTCGGTTCCCTCAGGGTTTTCATCTCCCTGAGGTCCAACAGCTGCTTCAGCTTCAATAGTCTTCTCACCCTCTTCAGTGAAGGTGAGGTCTTCATTCTTCTCTCCCCTGATAGATTCATCATGGGAAAGGTCTTCAGGGCTCTTGGAAGGGTCTTCAGCGCTCTTCTCCCCCTCTTTTTCATGATGACTGGGGGAGGAATGAGAAGATTTAGCAGCTCGTGTGGTTTCCCTGTATTCTTGGCCAGGGATCCCTATATACATTTCAATCGCTGATAATCTGTTTTCTATGTCAGAAATACCATGATTGATCTTCACAAGTTCAGCACGATCCGCCGTAGTAAAGGAAGGAGGTGCAGGGGCAGGTGCAGGGGCGGTCGTGTTGGTCAGAATCTGCTGTAACAAGTTCTGAATAGAAGAGATGTCATTCTTCATCGTGTTGACATCAGTCTTCACAGAACTCATATCAGTTTTTACTGAACTGACATCAGCCTTTACATCAGACATATCACCTTCGAGTGTGCCAACCGATGTCTTCAGCGCTGTGACTTCGCTGGACATGGTGTAAACTGATTTCTTGATGTCGAGGTAGTCTGTGTAGATGTCAGCTAGAACTTTGGCAAAATCACCGAGTGATTTATCAACCTTCTCCACATCAGCTTTGGAGGCATTCTTTTCGACAACGGTTGTAAGCTTTGTAAGATTTTCTCCAGCGATTTTTACCGCTGAAGAGTTGCCGGAAAGAGTAGACGTGAGACCTGTCAGCTTTGTCTCTACAGTCTTCAGAGACGCGTTGATGTCTCCCAAATTAGGACCTGTAACATATAAAAACTTGTGAACAGAGGAAAGCTTAGAAGTTTGGGGTTTAGTAACAGTGTATAGGGGTTGGTGAGTACCTGCAGGAGGATTGGTGAATTCATCAAAATCACGGGTTCCTGAGTAAAGTTCCATATCGTCAGCGAGAGTACGTGGACGTATGGTCAGCTCTGCAGGTCCTATGCCCATCACTCCTTGAAGAGTATTTTCTTTAGCTTCTGGAGGAATGATAGGTGCTTCAGTGATAACTGGAGTTGTGTCCAAATGAGTGGAGGGAGAAGCGAAGGGTAAGAATGGAGGTTGGTTACTGAGTTCAGCGTTGGATTCGCTGAGAATCACTTCATCAGTCTTTTGAGAGACTGAGGGAGGTTGGGTAGTTTCCAAATTTGTAACCTCAGCGTTTAGAGACGCTGAAGTTTGGATAGAAGGGGTGGCTTTTTCAGCTGTGGCAGAGCGTACCACTGAACTTTCCTTCAGCTCAACAGGAGGAGCTGAGGAGTCTTTTGCAGGAGATTGCTTGGGTTGCTCCTTGGTTTTCTTAGTTCTTTTGGAACCAAGTTGGGTGTCAGAATGTTTCCTTTTAAGAGGAATGGAGGTTGTAGCGGGGGTATCAGCGGTGGGTTTGTCTGCTGAAGGAGCTGCAGAAGTATAAGAAGTAGAAGGATTTAGAAGAGTTAAGAGTGTAGAAAGACGTACCTCATTCGCCACTGGTTCGAAGTCGAGTATCTTAGGGCCAACCTGAGAAAGCTTCAGGTCACCCTCTTGAGGATAGCTGTCCTTCAGACCTTTTTGGAAAATGGCGTTGATGAATCGAGGATACGGAACCCATGGAGGTCTGTCAGCGATGGTGTCCACTCTAAGTACCAGGTCATCATAGATGATCGATGCCCAGTCTATATGTAGACCTTTCAGCAATGCATATCCCATTGCTTGCTGAGGTTTAGCGGCTTGGTCAGAGGAGCCGCTCTTGGCAGTCATGCAGCTGATCAGATGAGCGAAGATGAAATTCATCTCGCTGGGCATTTTCGATTTCTTTATAATGGTCAGCTTCTTCTCGGGCTTCATATCCCTTCCAGTTTCCCATACATAGCCCATTGCATCAAAGAATGCAATGATGGTTTCCCTCTCTGAGTTTTTCTTGGGGTCAGAGAGGGGAACGAAGGGTTTTTCTTTGGTTGCGATGGGAAGGCTGAGGGCTTTGCGAATGATGGCAGGGGTGATCTTCATGGTGCCATATTCGATATCGCAGAGGATGCAGTCAATTGTTTTGGAGGGGTCTTTGGCTGATGGTAACTGAGAGTGTCTGGCAGAGTACCAGAATTGGGATAACAAAAGCTGATGTGTGGGAGGGGTTATGGTCAGGGCTGTGGAGATGCAGCAATTCTTGAGGAATTTCACAGCATCATCTAGATGTGTGACTTGCTTTCGAGGAGGAAACTCGAGAAGCGCATAAAGATTGTTTACCTTAGTCCAATCCAGTTTGTCAAGAGAGAACTTGACCTGAGGAGCCTTGAGGATTTCCATTTCCTCAGCAGTATCATCAGCAGTAGTATTTTCAGCGTTGGTGTTCTTGGGAATGTCAGAAGATGCCATTTTCTGTATTATCAGTTCAACCAAATATTAACAAATAAGAATAATCTTAATGAGGAAAGGGTTTTTCAATAAGATGGTTCGAATTTTGTCCATTTCATTTAGACACAATGTCTTAATGAAGATTAGGGTTTTTCTTGTTTTTGAAAAACGAAATTTCAAAACCAGTAAAAATCTTGTTTTCCAGTTTCCTTTGAAGATTGGGATTCTGGAAAAACGAATGAAGAACAAGTTTAAGATTTTTGCATTTAAACTTGAAGAACAACCATGAAATGGTTGTGTTCATAAAATCATGAAAGAAAATGATTTCATTTTTAAGAAGTTCTTTTGTTTGATCTTGTTAAAACAATGAGAAGATCAGAAACAAGTTATTTGCATTTGGTAAAAAAAATAAGAACATATTAACCTTTGATGTTTGAAGAAGATGAACAGTTGTTCTTGAAAAATCGAGAGCAAAATGCAACAGTGAATCCTTTCTTTGCTTGGAGAAGAAGTTCGCGTAAAAGGAAAATATAAACGAAGAATTTGTTTATATAGAGATTTTAGAAAGAGAAAATCTTGAGCGGGAAGAGATTTTCATCATGACACGGACACGTGTTTGCATTTGATTGGCGAGTAAACGAAACGTGCAAACGTGTGTCAGAAAGAAGAACGTGCCAGGGCTTATCCGTTGTAATGACGTCACAACTGTCCTTTCATATTCTTGGTTGTCTCTGAGGTTTTGAAAACTCATGGACACTTTTGAAAACATGAAGCACTGATTTTAGAAATATCAGTGAAGGTTTTTAGAAATTTCAAAGTATCGCTGATAAGGAAGAGATATTCAGCGATGAAAATTATTTTGAAATCTTGCATTTACATGCGATTGTCAGAGAGAGAAAAACATACCTTGATATCAGCGAATCAAGTTTATTCAGAGAAAAGATGATAGAATAGGTTATACAAGTTGATTTTATCCAGAAGGCTATACAAGTTTGTATAATCGTATCGCTGATCAAATGTGAACCGCTGAAGATTTTATTCTTCAAAGTTCAGCATTCCAAGCTCGCTGATGAGAAAGTTGAATCTTGTCTCATCAAGAGGTTTGGTGAACAGATCAGCTAACTGATAATCAGTTGGGATAAAATGAAGTTCTATATCACCATTCATCACATGATCTCTGATAAAATGATACCTGATTTCGATGTGTTTTGTCTTTGAGTGTAGCACTGGATTATTGGCTATAGCGATGGCACTTGTGCTATCGCAATAGATTGGAATATTTGAGAGCTGAAGGTCATAGTCCAGTAGTTGATTTCTCATCCACAAGACCTGAGAACAGCAGCTTCCAGCGGCTACATACTCAGGTTCAGTTGTAGATGTGGACACTGAGTTTTGCTTTTTACTTGTCCAACTTACCAGCTTTCCACCCAGGAGCTGACGTCCTCCTGTGGTGCTTTTCCTATCCATTCTGCAACCTGCAAAATCACTATCTGAATAGGCGATTAGATCGAATCCTGAGTCTTTGGGATACCAAAGACCTAGATTCGCTGTACCCTTAAGATATCGAAAAATTCGCTTTACAGCTTTCATATGAGATATCTTAGGTTCAGCTTGATATCGTGCACACAAGCATGTTGCAAACATAATATCGGGTCGGCTAGCTGTAAGATACAAAAGAGAGTCGATCATCCCACGGTACAAAGTGACATTAACAGGAATACCCTTAGTATCCTTATCAAGTGTCAGCGGTGGTGCCATAGGGGTTTTCATAGCTGAACTTTCAGTTAAGTCGAATTTCTTCAGCATATCTTTAACATACTTTCCCTGATTAATGAAAGTTCCTTTTTCATTTTGTTTTATCTGAAGACCAAGGAAATATGTTAGTTCACCCATCATGCTCATCTTATACTCATCTTTCATTCTATCAGCGAAACGAGTACAAAGATCAGGGTTAGTAGAGCCAAATATAATATCATCAACATATATTTGAACAAGAATGATATGACCTTTTACTTTCCTGAAAAATAGAGTTTTGTCGATTTTACCTCGCTCAAATTTTTCAATATGGAGATAAGTAGAAAGAGTGTCATACCATGCACGTGGAGCTTGCTTTAAGCCATAAAGTGCCTTATCTAGTTTATAAACATAACTTGGATGCTTAGGATCTAAGAATCCTGGAGGTTGTTCCACATAGACTTCTTCATTCAGCTTTCCATTTAGAAACGCTGACTTAACATCCATCTGATATACTGTGAAGTTTTTGTGTACAGCGTATGCTAAGAATAGACGAATAGATTCTAATCTTGCTACTGGAGCAAATGTTTCGTCATAATCTATGCCTTCCTCTTGTCTGTATCCCTGAGCAACAAGACGAGCCTTGTTGCGGGTTACAGTTCCATGTTCGTCCAACTTGTTTCGATAGACCCATTTAGTGCCTATCACTGTTTTATCAGTTGTTCTTCGAACAAGTTTCCAAACTTTGTTTCTTTCGAATTCAGCCAGCTCTTCTTGCATGGCGCTGACCCAGTTTGGATCTTTGAGGGCATCATCTACTTTCTTTGGTTCAGTTATGAAATAAAGTTAACAAATAAACAAATATTACCTGCACTTCGTCGAGTCTGAATACCAGCGTTTGGATCACCAAGAATTTGATCAATTGGGTGATTTATAGTCCATCGCTGAGCCGGAGCGTGAGACGCTGACTCAACCTGAACTGGAGGAGCTGAAGATGAGGCTTCAGCGACGTCTGGAGTATCAGCCAAGAGAGGAATGGATGCAGTGGTCATTATATTCACTGATTGCTGAGAAGTAGATGGAATGTCTGAGACATTGGGTTTAGAAGCAGGTATAGTGTTTATAGGAACAGCTGAGACCCATGATGTTTCAGCTTCACTATTCTGCATATCTGGAATGATAGTAGGACCATCATCTTAAACTGTGTGAGCACGAGGAGTGGAAATATCTTCTGAATCACCAAGATGAGAAAACATCCATTGATTCAGTTCTTCAGTGTCAGCGTTCGGTTTAGAGTTCGCTAAACGGGATTCGTCAAACGTGACGTGAATTGTTTCTTCAACAGTTTGTCTTCTTCGATTGAAGACTCTGAAGGCTTTGGAAACTGAGGAGTATCCAAGAAAGATTCCATCATCAGCCTTAGGATCAAACTTTCCAAGGGCATCTCTGTTGTTCAGTATGAAACACTGACATCCAAAGATGTGAAGAAAGCTGATTGAAGGCTTTCTCCCATGAAAAAGTTCATAGGCTGTTTTATTGAATCTTTTGACTATCAGTGACCTGTTTTGCGTAAAACAAGCGGTGTTGACAGCTTCTGCCCAAAACTGAGTAGGCAGGTGAGAATCGCTGAGCATTGAACGTGCAACTTCAATAATTGTTCTATTTCTTCTTTCAGCGACTCCATTTTGTTGTGGTGTTCTCACTGAAGAAAAGTTGTGAGAAATACCCTTACTCTCAAAGAAGGAATCAAGAGAACTGTTTTTGAATTCAGTCCCATGATCACTCCTTATTGAGCGAACGGTCAAATTGTTCAGGGTTTCCATCTTCCGAACAAAGGTGATGAGTTCTTTAGGGGTGTCACTCTTGGAACGGAGAAACATAACCCATGTATAACGAGAGAATTCATCAACTATGACCAGTGTATATTTCTTTCCAGTGATGGATTTTTTGTTAACAGGGCCAAACAAATCCATATGAAGTAGTTGTAGAGGAGATGACACTGAGGAAACTTGCTTTGATTTAAAGCTTGCTTTGGTCTGCTTCCCTTTTTCACACGCTGAACATAGAGACTATTTGGCGTATGAGTGTTGAGGTAGACCAGTAACCAACTCTTTTGAAGAAAGAGTGTTCAGTGTCTTAAAATTCAGATGAGAGAGCCTCTTATGCCATAGCCAGTTGACATCAGATGAGGCTTTTGAGAAGAAACAGGAGTTCTCAGTGGTTGTTGAGTCCATGTTTATTACATAAACATTTTCCAAACGATAACCGCTGAGAGCTATCTTCTCCTTTTTGTCAGTGACAAAGCAGGATTCCTTAGTAAAGATTACTTTGTTATCCTTGTCGCAAAGCTGACTGATGCTTAGAAGATTATGCTTCAGCCCTTCAACATATGCGACTCTTCTGAAGGTGGTTGACCATTAGAGAGTACACCAAACCCTCAGGTATGTCCTTTTCCATTTCCACCGAAGGTCACAGAGGGACCCTTATCTTCCTTATATTCAGCGAGCAGGCTTTTCTTTCCAGTCATGTGTCTAGAGCATCCGCTATCGAGATACCAGATACCCTTCTTGTTAGGTCCATGATATTCATACAATCCAAGTATTGTGTAACAAGATGATGAAGAACATTATTGAAAAGGAAATCTAACCTAGAGAGAACACAAAGTGATTAGAGATCTACATCTTGTATTAATGAATTCACTTCTTACAAACTACAAGTAAAGACCTATTTATAGTCTTCATCACTTGCTACAACAATTAAGCATAAGCCCTTTAACACAGCTATTGCTTTACAAAACTTTCTATTATAAAGGACAACTTCCGTGTCCTAACACTTCTGAACCTGCATCACAAAGGAAGATTAGTTTTTCTTGGGAACCCACTTAACCAAGTGTACGCGTTTGTCAGTGGAAGTAGTTGGAATGGAAGGTTCAGCAATCTTCGCAGCATTTGAAGATTCAGCTTTGTCAGTCTTCACTTTGGTAAATTTCTTAACCTCAGTGGTCTTCTTTGCCTTGGGGGCAATTTTCACCTTAGCTATCTTATCAGCTTTGGTGGTTGTGGGGCACTTACTAGCAATATGATCAGTGAGTCCACAGTGATAACATTTCCTATAACTAAAAGTAGTTCTAGGACCATTTGAATGCTGAGCTTTTGATTTTGAATTAGAAGGACCAGCACCAAATAAGCTTTTGGCTTTCAAAATGGGAGGAACATTTAGTTCTTCAGATTTCTTACCAAGGACATCCACTCTGAGTCTAGGAGTAGATCGCTGAATAGACCCACGCTGAGTAGATCCAGAGATCTGATTCCTTGATCCAGAGGAATAAATCACTAAAGCTTTGGAAGCATTCAGCTTTGGTACTAAAGTACCCTTCTGAGGATTTTGGTTCAATGCAATTCCTTTACCTTTATCTTTAAAGACAGAGGTAGGTTTTGGATAAACCATTTTCTCTTTACCTTTTGAAGGGGCAGAGATTTCCTCAGGGATAGGCGGTCTAGAGGACGAACACTGAGAAGATGAAGTGTCAGCGACTGAGGATACGAAAGTTCCAAATAAGAGCATGGAACGATCAGTGGTTGGTTCTTTAGTTTCATATTTGTAACCAAGACCACGTTTATCACTCAGGGGTATCTGAGACTTAATTATCTCAGTGATCTTTGTTGAAGAGTTACACCATCCTTCAACAGTAGCTTTTTCAGCTTTCAAAGCAGCAATAGCTTCTGCTCGTTCGATCTTGACTAGCTGATTTAAATGCACTTGATCTTTAAAATCTTCTTCAATTTTAGAAAGCTTTTCTATTTGAAGGTGACAGTTTTTAAGCTGTTCAGCGAGATCAAGGTTTTGGTTTTCAACTATTGTTTTGCCATTCATGGCTTCATATAAACTTCTAGTCAAGAGATCGATTTTGCGGAGACTATCAGCTTCATCAATATTTGCAATATTTGTGAAGAAGGAAGGTGATACCTGAATTGCAGATGTTGAAGTAGAGGGAATGTCTGAACTTTCTTCCTCATCTTCAATCTTTGCCATAAGACAGAGATTGGCTTCATCATCCTCAGAATCAGATGATGATTCTTCTTCTTCAGAAGCAGCCCAATCGTAAACCATCAGGCCTTTGCCTTTCTTCTTGAAGCTTTTCAGTTTTGCATATTTTTCTTTCAGCTTAGAATATTTGTCATCTTTATTCCTGGGAATAAAGGATTTCTTGGGAAACGCTGAGTTTCTCGATACTTTCTTAGACCTGCACTCGTTAGCGAAATGTCCAATCTTTTCGCAGTTAAAACAAGTAGCAGTAGCCTTATCAACAGTAGCTGATGATCTTGGCTTATCAGTTATAGATAGAGGTTTGTTCTTTCTGATCATTTTCTTTTTGGCGAATCTCCTGAACTTTTTAGTTAGGAGAGCCAAAGATTCATCATCATCTGAAGAGTCAGAATCTGACTCAGTGATAGTGACCGAGGGTCGCTGAGTAGAGGGTTCCTCTGAGATTAAAGCAACATGGGTGCTTTTGGAATCTTTTACAAGATTCTTCTTAAGATGGCTTGATTGCTCATGATTCAACATCGTGCCATATAAGGTAGCAAGGGTCATTGATCTTAGATCTTTTGACAGCTTGAGACACATAGAATAACTGTCCCAGCTTTCAGGTAAACATTCTAGAAACTTTGTCAGCACTTCAAAGTTAGAATATTCCTTACCAACAGTTTTCAGATCTATTATTAAGCAATTAAAACGTTGGTGAACTTCAGAGAGAGTCTCATTCTTACCACAAATGAAACTTTCATACTGTCTTACCAGGTTGATCTTTCGAGAGTCCTGGACTTCAGCAGTACCTTCATACTGAACACATATTGTGTCCCACGTGGCTTTTGAGGATTTCAGGTTCATGACGGAATGGTAGACTTCGTCAGGAAGAGCCATGGATAGTATGGATCTGGCTTTTGTATCGATAGCCACTTTCTTCTTATCTTCGTCAGTTCATGTATGAACTTCTTTAGGTACCAGCCTTTCTGGAATAGCATGTCTATTCTTAGTGGCAGGTACTGCGGCATCAATTCTTACAGGAATAAATGGGCCGTTTTCAAGATAATAAGGCATAGTAGGGTCTACACCTTCTAAGAAGATAGTCATCTTATTTTTCCATAGATTAAAATTATCTCTGGAGAATCTAGGGGGTTTTGCAAGAGAACCATTGTCGATGTAATTTGTGTTTGTGTTGGTAGCCATTTTTCAGAAATAGCAAGGAAGAGAAATCTTAGTATAGATTAGATCTTGTTTATGAGTTTAAACAAATTCGCACTGATACCACTTGTTGGTCCCGAAGGGCTATACAAGTTTGTAGAAGGGGGGGTTGAATACAAACACACAGATTTTACTTTTCTAAATTGTTTATTGATAAATCATTAACAATTTACAGCTTGTTGCGGAAACAAGATTAAGGATAAACCTAAATCTAAACAAGTTGGAACACTAAGTTTCTTGCACTAAGAAGGAGAAGGAAATTACTAATAATAACCTATCTCAAGATAAGAAGGATGAACTTGTCCAGAGTTAGCAAGTTACTTCAAAATGAAGTGGGTTCTTCTTCTTATATACTGAATGCATTTAATGCATTGCAGTTTACACTTTACATGTGGCAGCAGCTGAATGGTTGCATGTCATTGACCTTTGTTGACAACCTTATTAGCCGCATGTTTGAACATTGTAGTATCAGAGTGGTTGTACGAATTCAGACAATAAGGAGGTTCTTTTCTGACATATCGTACGGAGTCGTGCAAGGGTGGTTAAGACAAAAATACTTTGTACGGAGGACTTCATGATCAGCTTTTCGTTGATTCAGCGATATATCATTCTTCATCAGTGAATGATAAGAGTTCAGCGATAGCTGAAGTCTTGTACTTGATACTTCACGTTGATTGGGCAAATCTGAGTCTTCGCTGATCCGCATCAGTTCATTAGGAGACTTGTCGCTGGTTCTTGAGCTTGATCTTCGACTTCAGCGTAGAACTTATGTTGACGTGAAACTTGTCTTCAGGGATCATAAGTAAACAACTAACTTATCAGCGATCACCATAAGTACTGAACAGACTCAGAGTATTATGGTTAACAGTTTCGCTGAATGTTTAATCTAAAGAGTGAGAGTTCCTATCAGCGGTACTGGAAGATCTTAGTACTTATCAGCGATAGTGAAACTCTGATACATATTGTTTACTTACAATTTTCACTAAGTATATAAGAGAGGGTCATTATCAAATCACTGAGGGTTTGGATCAACAAGTTCCTAAAACAATTTCAAGGGAAATTTTATAAACAATCATCATCAGAATAACCGTAATCAAGGTTTTCAAAACACTCAACCACCTTTTCAAAACCAAAATCATTCACATCCACAAGATGATCCCAATGCTTCTTTGGAGACACTGATCAAGAATTACATGGCACAATCACAAGTTCAACAACAACAAAATCAGTCCCTTTTTAATCAACACAACACACTTTTGAGGAACTTAGAAACTCAAATCAGTCAATTGGCACTTAACCAGATCAACAGGGCCACATGTACTTTACCTAGTAACACTGAAATCCTAAAGGCCCCAGGAAAAGAACATGTGAAAGTTGTAACTCTTAGGAGTGGGAAAGAATTACCTGAAGCTGTGGAAAAGGTATTTGGCACTTTAACTAAAACAAATTTTGATAAATTGTCCAAAGCCATTCCTACACCAGAGATTCGGGTTATTCGAAAACCACCAAGTCAAAAAGAAGACCAAGACCCTAAGACCACAAGTTCAAGTCCACCCACCAAAAGCATACTGGAACCATCTTGCTCAAACCCTCAAACAAAGTTGTTATCAAACCAGCCCCCCCCCCCCTACATCCCTTATCCCCAAAGGATGAGGAATGAGAATGAGGAATTGCAATTTAAAAAGTTTTTGGATGTTTTCAAACAATTGCACATCAACATACCTCTTGTTGAAGCAATTGAGCAGATGCCCAATTATGCTAAGTTCTTTAAAGACATTTTGAGTAAGAAAAAGAAGTTGACTGAATATGAGACTGTGGCCCTCACTAAAGGTTGCAATGCTCTATTTTCCAATAAAATACCCCCTAAGCAAAAAGACCCAGGGAGTTTTACCATTCCTTGTTCCATAGGTGGGAAAGAAGTTGGACAAGCTTTGTGTGATTTAGGTGCCAGTGTCAATCTCATGCCTTTATCAATTTTCAAAAGTATAGGCATAGGAGAAGCCAGACCTACCATAGTCACACTCATTTTAGCAGATAAGACCATTGCCTATCCAAAGGGTAAGATTGAAGATGTGTTAGTCCAGGTTGACATATTCATCTTTCCGACTGATTTTATCATTTTAGACTTTGAGGCTGACATAGATATTCCTATTCTTTTAGGAAGACCTTTCTTAGCCACTGGTAGAACTTTGATAGATGTTCAGAAAGGAGAGTTGACCATGAGACTTCAAGACCAAAAAGTCACATTTAATGTTTTCAATTCTTTAAAGTACCCTAGTGATATGGAAGACTGTTCAAGCTTAGGTACCATTGAGTCATTATGTCATGAGACAGGAGTCAAACAGACCTGTAGGATAGAAGAGGAGGATGAGGAAGAAACTGAGGAAGAGACTATCCCTTTGGTTGCTGCAGCATTTGAGCTGCTGGAAAATAGTGAGCAAAAATCAGTCGTGCCATCCATAATCTCACCACCTGACCTGGAGTTGAAGAAACTCCCAACCCATCTAAAATATGCCTTTCTAGGAGAAGAAGACAAATTGCCTGTCATCATATCATCTACCCTAGAATTGCATCAGGAAAAGAAGTTAGTGGACATGTTGAAGTTGCACACCAAAGCCATAGGATACACCATTGCTGACCTTATGGGGATTAGTCCTTCCATCTGTCAACATAAGATCATCTTAGAAGAAAAGAACTTCAAATCCATAGAACCTCAAAGAAGGCTGAACCCTGTCATGAAAGAGGTAGTAAAAAAGGAAATTTTAAAATGGTTAGATGCAGGAATCATTTTCCCAATAGCCAGTAGTTCTTGGGTTAGTCCAGTCCAATGTGTACCTAAGAAGGGTGGGATCACTGTCATTTCCAATGACAAGAATGAACTCATCCCAACTAGAATAGTCTCCGGATGGAGAATTTGCATGGACTACCGTAGACTAAACAATGCTACTCAAAAAGACCATTTTCCTTTACCGTTTGTTGATCAAATGTTGGACAGGTTGGTTTGAAAAGAGTTCAACTGCTTCTTGGATGGATACTCAGGTTACAATCAGATAGCCATAGCACCGGAAGACCAAGAGAAGACTACTTTCACGTGTCCTTTTGGCACTTTTGCCTTTAGGAGAATGCCTTTTGGACTTTGCAATGCACCTGCTACTTACCAAAGATGCATGATGTCCATATTTTCTGACATGTTTGAAAAGTCCATTGAAATATTTATGGATGATTTTTCTGTTTATGGTTCATCTTTTGATCATTGTTTGGAAAATTTAAAACAAAGTCTTAAAAGATGAAGAAACTGACTTGGTCCTTAATTGGGAAAAATATCATTTCATGGTTAAAGAAGGAATTGTCCTTGGACATTTAATTTCTAAAAGGGGAGTTGAGGTAGATAAATCTAAACTTGAAGTCATTGAATAACTACCTGAACCAACCACTATTAAAGGAATCAGAAGCTTTCTTGGTCATGCTGGTTTTTATAGACGTTTCATAAAAAAATATTCATAGATTTCAAAACCTTTATGTCTATTATTACAGCAAGACCAAAAATTTGATTTTAATGAGGATTGCATAAATGCATTCCTTACCTTAAAGAAAGCTTTGGTGACTGCTCCAATGATTGTTGCTCCTGAATGGGACAAACCTTTTGAAATCATGTGTGATGCTGGCGATTGGGCTGTTGGTGCAGTTTTAGGTCAAAGAAAAGAAAATATTTTTCATTCCATCTACTATGCAAGCAAAACCCTTAATGAAGCTCAAATTAATTACACAACATCTGAAAAGGAATTATTAGCAGTGGTTTTTGCATTTGAGAAATTTAGATCATATTTAATGGGTGCTAAAGTCATTGTTCACACTGACCATGCTGCCATTAAATATCTCATTTCAAAGAAAGATGCAAAACCAAGGCTAATAAGATGGGTTTTGTTATTGCAAGAGTTTGACCTAGAAATTGTTGATAGGAAAGGTGTGGAAAACCAAGTGGCTGATCATTTATCTAGGTTAGAAAAACATGTTGAAAGTAGGGAAGGAGAAGACATCATAGAAACGTTCCATGGTGAAAAGATTCTTATGGTGCAGTCACAACTGCCATGGTTTGCTGACTTAGCTAATTATTTAGCTTGTGGCATAAAACCTTCTGATTATACTCAATATGCTGAAGAAATTTCTCCATGATTGTAAATTTTACATATGGGATGACCCTTTTCTGTTTAAACTTGGTACAGATCAAATACTGAGAAGGTGCATCCCAGAAACAGAAGTGGTAGCAATCCTGCAGCATTGCCACCAATCAGCTTATGGAGGAGATTTTGGAGGCCAAAGAACAACAACTAAAGTTCTTCAATCTGGTTTCTATTGGCCTACTCTCTTCAAAGATGCCCATAACTTTGCACAAAGGTGTAATGAATGCCAGAGAAGTGGCTCCATTTCTCAAAGAAATGAAACGCCTTTGAATGGGATCTTGGAAGTTGAGTTGTTTGATGTTTGGGGAATTGATTTTATGGGACCATTTCCACCATCAAACAATTGCCAATACATTCTTGTTGCTGTTGATTATGTATCCAAATGGGTAGAATCAATGGCATGTGTTTCAAATGATGCAAAAACAGTTGTTAAGTTTTTATAAAAACAAATTTTTACAAGGTTTGGTACCCCCGTGCACTAATCAGTAATGAGGGTACCCATTTTATAAACAATTTGTTGAGTAAAGTTCTTGAAAAGTACAATGTGAAACACAGAGTTGCCACTGCCTATCACCCACAAACAAATGGTTTAGTTGAGCTCTCAAACAGAGAAATTAAAGGGATTTTAGAAAACGTTGTCAAACCAAACAAAAAAGACTGGGCTTTCAAACTAGATGATGTTTTATGGGCATACAGGACTGCTTTCAAAGCATCTTTAGGTATGTCCCCATATAAGTTAGTCTTTGGAAATGCTTGTCACCTCCCTTTAGAGTTGGAACACAAAGCATACTGGCTATAAAGGAATTAAACATGACTTTAGAAGATGCTGGTAACAAAAGAAAATTACAACTATGTGAATTAGAGGAAAATAGGAACATGTCCTATGAGAATGCCAAGCTCTATAAAGAAAAGACAAAGAAGTGGCATGACAATAGGATTAGACACAGAGAGTTGAAAGCAGGTCAGAAATGCCTTTTGTTTAATTCCAGGCTGAAATTGTTTCCAAGTAAACTTAAGTCTAGATGGTCAGGACCATTCCTCATTCACAAAGTGTATCCTTATGGGGATATTGACTTAGTTAATCTGGAGGACAATAGTGTGTTCAAAGTAAATGGCCAGAGAGTAAAGTTATACCATGATGCGGCAGCATCTCCACAGCATTACCCTGTGGAGATGATTTCTTTGTGCTAAAAGCTTCAAACCAAGATGGGAACTATCTTAAAGTTCCAAAAATGCTTGTAAATATTCTTTTCAACTATGTTCTACGTTGAAGTCGAAGATCAAGCCAAAGAACTAGCGACAAGTCTACTAATGAACTGATGCGGATATCAACGAAGCCAACACCTGTCCACTCAACATGAAGTTTCAAGTAGAAGATTTTAGCGAACGCTGAACTTTATCACTCATTGATAAAGATTTAATCAGCGAACGCTGGTCATGAAGTCTTCCTCTACAAGTTACTTTTGTCTTATTTCCTTGCACGTCTCTGTACGATCTGTCAGAATGGACATCCCTTTTGTTCAGAATCGTACAACCAACTCTGATTCTACAATGTTCATCATGCGGCTACTAGGTTGTCTACCAAGGTCAAACCATGCAACCAATCAGTTGCTGCCACGTGTAAAGTGACACTGATGTGCATTAAATGCATGCAGTATATAAAGGAAACCCTACTTCAGAAATGAAGAGTTCGGCCATTTCTTCTCTTGCTGAATCTGTGTGTTAGAATACTTAGCTTAAGTGTTCTTAATTCTCTTTCTTATTTCTAGTGCAAGAAATCTTAGTGATTCTCTTAACTTGTTTAGATTAGGTTTATTCCTTAATCTTGTTCTGCAACAAGTTGTAAATTGTTTGATACATATCAATAAACAATTTAGAAAAGTAAAAATCGTGTGTTTGTATTCAACCCCCCTTCTACAAACTTGTATAACCCTTTCGGGACCAACAAGTGGTATCAGAGCAGACTGTTTAATCCTATAAACAAGATCTTGCTTATACTAATTCCTTCTCTCTTCCTTACTGTTGGTCCCGAAGGGTTATACAAGTTTGTAGAAGGGGGGGTGAATACAAACACACGATTTTTACTTTCTAAATTGTTTATTGATATAATCAAACAATTTGCAACTTGTTGCGGAACAAGATTAAGGACTAAGCCTAATCTAAACAAGTTAAGAACACTAAGTTTCTTGCACTAGAATTAAGATAGAAAGGAGATAAGAATACTACGAATAATATTCTAACACTAAGAGAGAAAGAAGAAGATGGTCGAGCACTTCATGTTGAAGTAGGGTTTCTTCTTATATACTGCATGCATTTAATGCGTAGCAGTATTACTTTACACGTGGCAGCAGCTGATTGGTTGCATGGTTTGACCTTTGTAGACAACCTAGTAGCCGCATGATGTACAGTGTAGAATCAGAGTTGGTTGTACGATTCTGGACAAAAGGGATGTCCTTTCTGACATTATCGTACGGAGACGTGCAAGGGGGAAAGACAAAAGTAACTTGTAGAGTAAACCTCATGATCAGCGTTCGTTGAACAGTACTTTATCAGCGAATGATAAAGTTCAGCGTTCGCTGATGTCTTCTACTTGAAACTTCATGTTGAGTGGACAGGTTTTGGCTTCGCTGATACCCGCATCAGTTCATTAGTAGACTTTGTCGCTGGTTCTTGGGCTTGATCTTCGACTTCAGCGTAGAACCTATGTTGACGTGAAACTTGTCTTCAGGGATCATAAGTAAACAACTAAACTATCAGCGATCATCTTTAAGACTGAACAGGCTCAGAGCTTATGGATGAACAGTGTTCGCTGAATGTTAAAATTAAAGAGCATGAGTTTCCTATCAGCGGTACTGTAGAGACATAGTACTTATCAGCGATAGTGAAACTCTAATACATATTACTTACTTACAATTTTCACTAAGTGTTTCTTAAAGAGTCATTATCAAATCACTGAGGGTTTGGATCAACAATCTCCCCCTATTTGATTATGACATAGCAATGAAGGAAAATTTCTATGTATGAAAACATAAGGATAAAAAGAACTCATAAAATATTTGTCCCTTTTACTGTTTTCTGGGATCTTTTAAGTACTGATGGAGTAAAGTACATTCGCTGAATTTTTTCTTTGAACTTCGTATAAGGTTATAAAGGGAAGTGGAAAAATTATAAGTACAGCAAATAAAATTACAAGTACAAAAGATACAAGCTGATAAAGATAGAAGAATTACAAAGAAATCCTATCAGCTAGAAGGGTTCTTCCTTAACAAGAAGTTCATCAAGGGTTCTGGTGGAGGGAATCATCCAGTCAGGGATTTCTTCTCTAAGGTTTCGTCTATTCTGAGCTTCAGTAAAGATCAGAGGCTTCATGTATTGTCCGAGGAGATCATCTCTGAATCCGCACCAGTAGATGAGATCCCTGAGCTGTTCGATGGGAGTGATGGGTAGCTCAGAGATACGTTGAAAGTGTTCTCGTCCATCGTAGTCATGAAAGAATATACCATAAGGTTCGCTTATGACTTTACCAGGGACGAAACGTTCACCAGGGGGCACGGAGGTGTCGAGTGCTGAGAGGTCAGGTTCAGGACCAAGTACCTCAGCGCGAGAAAAGCCGATTCATGTTTCATTTCTGATAGGAGGACCTGAGTCTGAAGGTTCTATTGTTTTCTTTGTAGAGGCCCTTCTTCTTTTTGGAACAGGAGTAGGAGGAAGAGGAATATCCACAGCAGAAGAAACCAAGTCGATCTGAGAATTTAGAAGTTTTTCGACATGATTTTTGTGTTTAGAGCGAGATTGCTGAATGGCTATTCTGATCTCCAATCATTCAGAGAAACCGTACTTCTTGATTGTAGCAGCATAAATGGTTTCCTTCGTACCGTTTTCTCTGAATAAATCGACCTCAACAACTGGAACACCTATGGTCTTTCTTCCCCTGATTTTCACTTTGTGAATTCTGGCAGCCTGATATCGATAGTGCAGTCTTTCTTTGCACCATTCCAAGGTAGAGTCAGATACCTTGGTCTTTTCTTCGATGATCTTTTGGGCGTCTTCCCATAACTGACGTTGGACTTCGATGGAAGTCCTCTTTAGTTCGGGGTCTTTCACCGATTGTTGGACAAGCTGGATGGGATAGGCTTTATCTTTTTCTTCAGCTTCCCTACGTTCGGCGAGTAACCTTTCAGCTCTGAGGTGACCAGCGAACTCTTTCTTTGATAACCTGGACTTTGTAGGATCAGGAATGACTTTGGAACGCGGAGGGATGATTTGTTGATCTTCAAGCTTCTTGATCATTGCGTCTCTCTTTTTCTGATCCTCTTCACTTAGCTTTTGAGGAGCCAAGGAAGGTATGTTTTTGTGAGAGAGCAGTTCTTCTTCTTGTTCTTCAGTCTCAGATAAATCCAAGACTGGGATTATTTCTTCAGCTCTTGTGGCTGGGATTATTGGAGTTGTAGCAGGAGAGACTTCAGCAGGATCCTTAAGCAGGGGAGAGGACTAGCTAAAACACAACGATCGTTTAAATGAGATCATTTGGGAAGAAGGAGATAGAGAAAATAATGGGGTTTAAGTGTATAGAGGTTTTATGGAGAGGAGAACTGTGGTTGAGAAAGGATAGAGGAGGGATGCAGTATAAGGGAATAGAAGATATTGTACCTGTCAAACTGGATTGCTGAAGAGAATAGCCAAGTTGTCTTCAGAGGCAACACCTTTGTTCTTACCTTTGTCAGCTTCAGATGCTTCAGGCCTTTTGGTGGTCCCCTCCCCTGATTGTTCTGAGATGACGATCCCTTTTTGAGCTGGGCTTTCTTGATAGGCTGGACGAAAAAGAAATCATCATCATCGTCATCATCATCATCGTTTTTAGGGGATGATGATGGTTCATCATCAGCGATGTCGACGTCTTCCTCGTCTTCAGCTTCTTCTTCAAATTCATCCTCGTCAGCATAGGGTACAGTAACATCAGCAACAGCTTCATCATGTTGCTCTTCGAGTTTCTCCCCCTCAGATACAGAGGGAGGTTTCTCAATACCCTCAGGGTTTTCAACTCCCTGAGGTTGTTCAGTTGCAGCAGCAGCAGTAGTAGTAGTAGTACTCGCCTCCCCCTCAGCGTGGGGAAGGTCTTCAAGAGTTTTCTTCTCCCCCTCAACATTATGGGGAAGTTCTTGATCCTTCTCCCCCACTTCCACATGATGGATGGGGGAGGAAACAACATTCTCAGCAGCAGCAACATCAGTGTGCATTGGGTCCCTGTCTTCCAGGACAGGAATCCCAATACAGGTTTCAATCTTGCTTAATTTGTCTTCTAGGCCAGATATAGCAGGAGTGATTCTTTGAAGATCCTCTCGATCCACCTGAGTAAAGTGCGAAGAAGCACAAGTAGCAGCATTCAGGCGGTCGAAGATTTGCTGCAGTAGACCGGTGGTAGTGCTGACATCCGTCTTCAAGGTAGACATCTCTCCCTGAAGGTTACCAATCGCAGTCTTCAGCGATGTGACTTCGCTGGACAGGGCCGTAACGTTGGTGGAGAGAGTAATGTTGGCGGTGGAGTTTTCAGCGAGGGTGGTAGCAAATTGACCAATGCTACCATCCACCTTCTCCAGATCAGCACTTGAGGCTTTGCCTTGGACCTCGGTGGTCAGCTTCTTGAGAGCATCTCCAGCGTCTGTAACCGCTGAAGAGTTTGTCGTGAGAGTGGAGGTGAGTGATTCCACCTTCATTTCCAAGCCTTTCAGGGAGGTGTTGATATCTCCCAAATTAGGACCTGAAAACATTGAGAACTTGTGAACAAAGGAAAGCTCAGAAGTTTAGGGTTTTGAGAGAGGAGTGTTTGGAGTTATGTGTATACCTGTGGGATGGTTGACGAAGTCCTCGAAGTTTCGATGACCTGTAAATGTTTCCATGTCGTCTTCCAGTGTACCTTTACGCTGGGAAATTTCCGCAGGTCCTTTATTTAAATCATGTATCCGCCGTAGTTCTTCAGCAAATGAGTCACTCAGATGAATGACCTTTGTTGTAGAGAAGGGGGAATAGATGGAGTGACCAAAGAAGTAGAGGGAGGAGTGAGAGTTGAGAAGAGGGTTGTGGTGCCAGATTCAGCGTTGGGTCCGCTGAGAAATACTTCTTCAGTCCTTAGAGGGACTGAAGGAGGGAGGTTCTGTTCCAAGTTTATAACCTCAGCGTTTAGAGACGCTAAAGTTAGGAATGAAGGGGTGGCTTGATCAGATGTGGCACAGCGTACCACGGAACTATCCAGCGGTTCTTGTTCAGAAAGAATCGTGGAGTCTTCAGCCGTTGATGGCTTGGGGGTTGCTCCTTGGTTTTCTTGATCCTTTAAGAATCAAGATGGTAAGCAGAGTGTTTCCCTTTTCTTAGAAGGAGTGGAGGTTGCAGTATGGGTATCAGCGGTGGGGATTACCACTGAAGTAGCCGCAGTAGTAGAAGAAGGAGGATTAAGAATAGATAAGATAGTAGAAAGACGTACCTCGTTTGGCATGGGGCTGGAGTCGAGCACCTTAGGGCCACCCTGAGAGAGTCTCAGGTCACCCACTTTTGGGTATTTATCCCCAAGTCCGTATAGAAAGAGAGCGCTGACAAACCTTGGATATGGACCACATGTTGGTCTGTCAGCCATGCCCACCCTGAACGCCAGATCGTCGTAGATGATTGACGCCCAATCAATGTGAAGGCCCTTCAGCAGAGCATATCCCATGGCCTGTTGAGGTTGGGATGCTTGGTCAGTTGACCCGACCTTAGCTGTTAGGTAGCTGATCAAGTGAGCGAAGATGAAGTTCATCTCGCTGGGCATCTTTGACTTCTTGATTGCAGTCAGCTTCTTCTCAGGCTTTTTATCCCTCCCTGTGTCCCATGCATAGTTCATTGCATCAAAGAATGCAATCAGGGTTTCCCTATCAGCATGGTTTTTGTGGTTTGGCAGAGAGGCAAAGCGATTTCCTTGGGTACTGGCAGGAAGGTTTAGAGCACGCCTGATATGAAACGGGGTGATCTTGGAAGTTCCATGATTGGTGTCATAGAGAATGACATCAACCATTTTCTTGGGATCTTTGGTTGAGGGCACTTGAGCTCATCTGACAGTATACCAGAACTGAGCTAGAAGAGATCGATGAGCAGGGGGTGCAATGGTAAGAGCTGTCGCTATAGAACAAGTCTTGAGAAAGTTGACAGTGTCATCAAGATGTGTGACGTGTTTCCTTTCAGGGAAGTCGAAGAGAGCATAGGGATTATTGTTTTGAAATGTAACTTTCTTGAGTTCGAACGTGACTTGAGGAGCTTTAGTGAATTCAGTGACCTCAGCAGCAGTGGGGTTCTCAGCAGAAGGAGCTTCAGTAGAAGATGCCATTTCTGTTCATCATATAATAAAGAGGAAACAGAAGATCTCAAGATGAATAAGATATCCAAAAAGGATTTTTAGGGTTTTTGCACATTCCATTCAGACAAAAATATCTTAATAGAGATTAGGGTTTTTCTAGTTTTGGTAAAGATTCAAAAACTAGTGAATGCCTTATTTTCCAGTTTCCTTTAAGATAAGGATTCTGGATAAACATATGAAGAACAAGTTTAAGATTTTTGATTTAAACTTGAAGAACAACCATGAAGATTGTGTTCATAAAATCATGAAGAGAAAATGATTTCATTTTAAGAAAGTACTTTTGTTTTATCTTTTAAAACCAATAATAAGATCAGAAACAAGTTAATGATATGTAAATAATAAGAATATTTACCTTGGTTGTCGAAGAAGAAGATGAACAGTTTTCTGGAAATTTTGAGTTCAAAAAGCAACAGTGTTCTTTTCTTGAAGAAGAAGTTGTTCGCGTAAGGTAAAAATATAAACTCGAATGGTTTATATAGTGTGAGTAGAGAGAGAAAAACAATGAGCGGGAAAAGTTTTTCATGATGACACGGACACGTGTTTGCATATGATTGGTTGAGGAAAACGAAACGTGCAAACGTGTGTCAGAAAAAGAACGTGCCAGGGTTTATCCGTTTGATGACGTCACAAACGTCTTTTCATTTTTTTAGGATGTCTCTATGGTTTTTGAAAACTCAGGGATATTTTAAAAAAATATGAAGCACTGAATAGAAGTATCAGTGTTGGTTTTAGAAATTTCAAAGTATCACTGAAAGGAAGAGATATTCAGCGATGCAATTTGTTTTGAAATCTTTCAGTTCTAGGCGAACGTCAGCGAGCAAGAGAGAACATACCTTGATATCAGTGAATCAATTTTGTTCAGAGAGAAGGTGATAGAAATGGGTTATACAAGTTTGTTTTATCCCTGATCGAATGTGAACCGCTGAAGAATTTACTCTTCTAAGTTCAGCATTCCAAGCTCGCTGATGAGAAAGTTGAATCTTGTCTCATCAAGAGGTTTGGTGAACAGATCAGCTAACTGAAAATCAGTTGGGATAAAATTAAGTTCTATATCACCATTCATCACATGATCTCTGATAAAATGATACCTGATTTCGATGTGTTTGGTCTTTGAGTGTAGCACTGGATTATTGGCTATAGCGATGGCACTAGTGCTGTCGCAATAGATTGGAATCTTTGAGAGCTGAAGGTCAAAATCCAGTAGTTGATTTCTCATCCACAAGACCTGAGAACAACAGCTTCCAGCGGCTACGTACTCAGCTTCAGCGGTTGAGGTGGACACTGAGTTTTGCTTTTTACTTGTCCAACTCACCAGCTTTCCACCCAGGAGCTGACAGCCTCCTGTGGTGCTTTTCCTATCCAATTTGCATCCTGCAAAATCACTATCTGAATAGGCGATTAGATCAAACCCTGAGTCTTTGGGATACCAAAGACCTAGGTTGGGAGTACCCTTAAGGTAAAGAAAGATTCGCTTTACAACGATCGAATGAGATTCCTTAGGTTCAGCTTGATATCGTGCACACAAACAGGTTGCGTACATAATATCAGGTCGGCTAGCTGTAAGATACAGGAGAGAGCCGATCATCCCACGGTATGTTGTGACATTAACAGGTTTTCCTTTAGGATCCTTGTTTAGTGTCAGCGGCGGTGTCATAGGGGTTTTCATAGCTGAACTCTGAGTTAAATCAAATTTCTTCAGCATATCTTTAACATACTTTCCCTGATTAATGAAAGTTCCCTTTTCATTTTCTTTATCTGAAGACCAAGGAAATATGTTAGCTCACCCATCATACTCATTTTATACTCGGCTTTCATCCTTTCAGAGAAACGAGTACAAAGGTCAGGGTTAGTAGAACCAAATATAATATCATCGACATATATTTGAACAAGAATAACATGACCTTTTACCTTCCTGAAAAATAGAGTTTTGTCAATTTGACCACGTTCAAATTTTTCGATAAGGAGATAAGAGGATAGAGTGTCATACCATGCACGAGGAGCTTGCTTTAAGCCATAGAGTGCCTTATCCAGTTTATAAACATAACCTGGATGCTTAGGATCTGAGAATCCTGTAGGTTGTTCTACGTAGACTTCTTCATTCAGCTTTCCATTTAGGAACGCTGACTTAACATCCATTTGATAAACTTTGAAGTCTTTGTGTACAGCGTAAGCTAAGAAAAGAAGAATGGCATCTAGTCTTGCCACTGGAGCAAAGGTTTCATCGTAATCTATACCTTCCTCTTGTCTGTATCCCTGAGAAACAAGTCGAGCCTTGTTGCGGGTTACAGTTCCATGTTCATCCAACTTGTTTCGATAGACCCATTTAGTGCCTATCACTGACTTGTCAGATGGACGAGGAACAAGTTTCCAAACTTTGTTTCTTTCAAATTCAATCAGCTCTTCTTGCATAGCACTGACCCAGTTTGGATCTTGGAGGGCATCATCTGTTTTCTTTGGTTCAATTAGAGAAAGAAAGTTAACAAATAAACAAATATTACCTGCACTTCGTCGAGTCTGAACACCAGCATTTGGATCACCAAGAATTTGTTCAATAGGGTGATTTATAGTCCATCGCAGAGCCAGAGCGAAAGTTGATGGCTCAATCTGAACTTCTGGAGGAGCTGAAGATGAGGCTTCAGCAACTTCTCGTATATCAGCCAAGAGAGGAATATGTGTAGATGTCATTTCATTCACTGATTGCTGAGAAGTAGATGGTATGTCTGAGACAGAAGGTTCAGAGGCAGGCATAGTGTTTAAAGGAACAGCTGAGACCCATGATGTTTCAGCTTCACTAGTCTGCATGATTGGGATGATAGTAGGACCATCATCTTCAGCGGTATGAGTATTAGATGGAGGAGTGGAAATGTCTTCTGAATCACCAAGATGAGAAAACATCCATTGATTCAATTCTTCAGTATCAGCAGAAGGTTTAGAGTTTGCTGAACGGGATTCGTCAAAGGTGACGTGGATTGTTTCTTCTATAGTCTGTCTTCTTCGATTGAAGACTCTGAAGGCTTTGGAAACTTAAGAGTATCCAAGAAAGGTTCCATCATCAGCCTTAGGATCAAACTTTCCAAAGGCATCTCTGTTGTTCAGTATGAAACACTGACATCCAAAGATGTGAAGAAAGTTAATTGAAGGTTTTCTCCCATGGAAAAGTTCATAGGCTGTCTTTTTGAATCTTTTGACGATCAGCGACCTGTTTTGAGTAAAACAAGCAGTGTTGACAGCTTCTGCCCAAAACTGAGTAGGCAGGTGAGAATCGTTGAGCATTGAACGTGCAGCTTCGATGATAGTTCTATTTCTTCTTTCAGCGACTCCATTTTGTTGCGGTGTTCTCACTGATGAGAAGTTGTGAGAAATACTCTTACTTTCAAAGAAGGAATTTAAAAATTAAAAAATAATGCATTTCGTTACAATCAAACCATAAGTTAACAAATCCCATTACAATAAAAATAAACGTCGTTAATTAAAACCGTCAAATGAAATTTAAGCAGCGGAAAAGTTATATAATTAAATCCCCATTTAAAAAGTTAAACTTAAACAGCCTTCGCCTTGCGCCCGTGTGTACCGTCATGCCCGACTGCTACTCGCACCTGAAATCATAAGATATTGGGAAGGGGTAAGCACGAAGCTTAGTGAATTCCATCACATGCGCAGATAGGAATTATATACACATCACCCCTATCCGCACATAAGCAACAACATCACAGTTACATAAAACGAGTAAACATCTACAAGTAATTATGTATCCAACACCTCGGTCCCACCGAGCCCTCGGTCCCACCGAGCCCTCGGTCCCACCGAGTTGTAATGTAACACACTCGTCACACCGAGTTCCCCCAACGTTTCCTTCCACTTCCTCGGTCCCACCGAGCCCTCGGTCCCACCGAGTTGTAATCTAACACACTCGTCACACCGAGTTCCCACAACGTTTCTTTCCACTTCCTCGGTCCCACCGAGCCCTCGGTCCCACCGAGGTGTAATGTAAAACATTTATACTAAGCATTTAAACCAATCAAATATTACACACCACAAACAACTAGTTCACACCACAAAAACAGTAGTACATACAAACTACTATGACATGCATACAACCCCTAACTACACAGTGAGAGAACTCACCTTAAAGCAACGCGAGTATCCGCAACCGCAATCACAAGCCGGCCAACTTCACTCACCTTCTCCCACCTAATTACGTGTTAACAAATGTCAAAGTGACGCCCCAACCCAAAACCACGACTACTAAATTATAACATACACATTCCGGCTTTTACTCTAAAAACACAGGTCTGTTCGGGACCTGTTTAACCCCTTATAAACTGATAAATCCAGAAATATTAATCCATAATCACAAAGTCCCATGTCTTAGGGTTCCAGGGACATATCGCACGCACTCTAACGATTTTTCTACAATTTACTATGGATTTTACAAAACCGACTTGCAGAACAGTGAAAAAACAGGACCTTTCAGTACAAAACAACAATTTGACACTAGCTATGGTCCGAACTGGTTTTTCCGTAAAACATATGAAACTTACTAGACTCAGAATGGGAGCTTTTGGCACTGATTTCACCCTAATACGACGTTCCTATAAAAAGTTATGGATTTCCCAAAAACAGTGGCAGAAACCGTGTAATTCACATGAAATGACAAATATTGATTATAAATCCATTAAGTCATAGCTTAACCCAAACAGACCCGAATGAACCTTTGAGGATGCAAACAAATAAGGTATTCTAAATGCAAGTAAAAACAACCCCCAAACATACAATCAACAACTACAACGAGACCCCAAAATTTTAGCGTGGAAAACCACTCAAAATCGAGAGTAAAAACCACGGGACTACTAGAGCCGCTTCAAATCCACTACCACCAATATTAGCGCAATACAAAGTCTTCTCTAGATTATACTAAAGGCATACAAAACCATCATACACTTGGAAATAAGCACATCAAGATGTATGGAACCAAAATAGAGCAAGAATGGAGAGAAATCACCACAAAGTTACTGCTGTGCAGAACCCCACGAAACCATGACCTCCGGACCTCAAAACCACGATCCCACCGTCCAGAATGTTGAAGAAGATGTCGTGAAGCTGTTCACCTAAAATCACGACGATCCGACCGTTCAATCTCCGGGAAACAAAAGTTTTCTTCAGCTAGGTTTACAAATACGAAAAATGGAGCTCTCTCACTTTTTCTTGTTTCTCTCTACTCTCTCTTTTGTTGCTACTCTCTCTCGGCCGAACTCACAAGAGAAGGGGAGGGAGGGGCCGTAGGGTTTTTCCTTCTCCCTTTCTTTCCTCTTTTCTTCCTTGCCAAGCCACAAAACCAGCCCCTCAAAATGAAACATGAAATCGGTTTTGGGTTGTGCATGGGCCGAAATGTACATTGTTTTGGCCCTTTAACAATTTGATCCCTCAACTAATTCCATCTCACACTCTAACCAACGATTTGACATAATTAACTATTAGGTCCAATTCGTCTAAACCCGTTAACGGAAACCACGTTAAATAAAACTTAAGATAAAAGAATTAATAAAAAGAAAATACATATTGGGATACGGGCTTTACAACCTGAAAGCTGGGATAGTTATTCAATGTGTCTCAAGCTATCAAAGGATCTAAAATCTATGACTCTCTCTACCTTATTTGGCACTATGCTCAATCATGAGCATTCGTGTCATCTTAAGAAGAATCTTGTGAGAAAATACACACATGTTCCTAGCATATCCATTTCCGGTCTCGCATTACTCTTCCTTAATTAAACATAGGTGATCAGGCTTTGTTTAATTAAAGATCGATGATGCAATACCCGAATTAGTTATACTAGCAATATGTTGAGTAGTTTGAGTGTTATTTCCCGTTTTTGGCTATAGTTGCAGTTTTTCTAAAGAAAAACCGGTATTCTCTATAACCTTTGGCTCTGATACCAAATCTGTCACACCCCGCTAAAGCGGAAATACGGGATGTACAGCTCAAGTTTCACAGCAAAAGTTACAAGATCACATCAACCATCAAAATACATTTACAAGTCAACAACCTTGTCTTTACAATCGTTTTTTAGAAAGGGGAAATGACATAATTAAAGATAATTAAAGAAAGCTTCATCACGTGATGCCTTCCTAGATACCAACCTTAATGACGTTCCCCTGAAAAGCATGTAAATGAGAGGGTCAACTAGTGAACTAGTTGGTGAGATCACAGGTTTAATGAGTACAACATTGTTTGCCATAGCAAAAATAGTTTAAATCCGCACAAGTGGATAAATCAAAGTAGTTGAATCCGTACAAGTGGATAAATCAACCGGTTATGAAATACTTGCTCATTATAATAGTATGTATTATGTTTAAGTAGTGAGCCCGTTACCCGACCTATATGACAGCAGCCCCAGCGCATGTTCTATCACCAACAATGCGTACGGAAAACAATAATTATGCACTCAAACAAGCGCTACTTGTGAGTGGGGTGTCAACCAAATAACGTTATTCATAATTACCAACGGCTCACACTCGTGAGTTAAACGGGTAACGTAAGTTAAACGGGGACTTACGTATGATAGAGAGAAAGCTCAAACTTACAACACGCGTAAACTATACATACTATAGAGCATAACGGAGTATAGCAAAGTTTACGTTTTCAATAAAACGAGTTAATCAGTGCGTAAAAGTAATTGTAGTAACGACATGCTTTTCACCCCAAATATGTAAAATATTGAAAAAGGGGCTGTGATAACTCACTTGATAAGCGATAGAGTCCGGGAATCTCCCACAAGTACTTCGAGCTGATCCTACTTCGAACCTATAATCGTAAGGTCACTAGTGAGTTTTTGTCTCGAAGGTTCGGTATTAACTATCCAAATCGTCATAAAATGCCTTGTTGTGTTTTAATATTATCAACGTAACAAGTGTATACATTGTTCTTGTTAGATTAAAGTTTCCGCAATTTCGTCACAATAAGTAACGAAAAGGGTTTAAATACATATATATATATATATAGTACATATATATATATATATAAACCGAAATTTTTATCGTATGAACGATAAAAAGGGGTTTTGAATGTAAAGACGAAGTATTTAAAGTGCATAACTTTATAAATGTATAGTACATATATATATTTATACATACCACAATTTCATCATAATAATGATGAAAAAGGTTTAAAGTATATAAATTGCATAATTATATGAATATATATAGTATATATATATATATATATATATATATATATTCCACAATTTCATCATAATATGATGAAATGGGATCAAGAGTATATAAAATACATAAATATATAGTGTACATATATATATATATATATTCCACAATTTCATCATAAAATGATGAAATGGGATCAAGAGTATATAAAATACATAAATATAAAAATATATAGTGTACATATATATATATATATATTCCACAATTTCATCATAAAATGATGAAATAGGATCAAGAGTTAACTTTCAATCATAACAAGAAAATTGTCCTTTGTTGTCCAGATTTTGGTGTCACTTTGTGTCCATTTTTGGATAACTTCCAGGTATAGTTAGGTCAAGATATTTTATGTCCAAGTGGTTTAATGAGTTAGGAAACTTTTGGCATCAGTTTCATAATTTTTAGAAGTGTTTAAGTACGTGAAAAAAATACTTGACGTAAAACTCGACAGAAAACGTTGCTGTTTGCGCACTGCTTTTGTGAAGACTGTTTGGTAGACGAAATCTTTGGGTTTTTGAGTGAAACCACTTGGGTTTGAATCCTAACACATAAAAATAATTTCCAGAAAAAGAATTACTTAATTTGGAGTAGTATTGAGTGAGATATGACCTTTTGAAAAGAGGTGTGGAATCTGACAGCAAGCTGTCAAAACCACCCTTTGTGCATGTGCACCTATATTGACTTTTTACCCAAAATTCCTATTCATTTGCATGCAAAATACGATTTGACTCATCCCCATACATTTATTTTCAGTTCCAAAACATGTTTTTGAGCCATTTAAACTACATGCAAGTTACCCATCAACTAATCTTTTATAAACTCTTGAAAAAGACTCATTTTGAAGAATGTTGATGTTCATGTCAAGAACTTCAACATGCAACTTAAAATTGTGCATTTTGAGCTCATGCATGTTTGTTTAAGTATGTTTTTAGTGGATTTCAAAGATCCACTCATGAAACTCTTGAACATAAAGATATGGATTTCTCAAGAAAACTACATGCATGTGTTTTAAAAGTTCATCTTTGATCTTAACATGGGTTTGATTTTGGATTCACCACCTTTTTAATAACAAGTAGGTGTTATGGTGGTAAATCTACAAACATTAAGATTTGTAAAGATGATTTTTAAGAAAGTTAAAGAAAGTGTAGAAGGAGATGAAGAACATTCATAAAAGTGCAAGAAAGTGAAATTTAAACAAAAGAGTGTGTGTGGATTTCACCCAACACACTTGTATTTACCTTGAACTCTTTTGATCTTTTGAAAGGAGATGATTTAGGGGCTGAATTGTTGGTTGAAGATGGATGAAGGTTTGAAGATGGGATGAAGATTGTGATGAAGATTTGAAGATGGAGAGAGAAAAGGGTGAGAGAAATCTCTAGTGAGATTTTAGTGAGAGAGAGTGGAGTGTTGTTGTGAATGAATTGTAGAGATTAAAGGAATACATAAGGAGTAGAGTGGGGCGGCCTCTCCATGGGGGGGGGGGGGGGTAGTGTGATGCAAATATAAAAGTCCAATCATGTCTTTTTGATTAAATTTTAAAATACAAGTATTTTTCTTAATAATTAAAAATACAAAATAATTATATAAAAGTAAAGTATTTTTATATTATATGATTGAAATACATAAGTTGTTAATTATATAAATACTTGTGGTATAAGTGTAGGTTAAGTTGGCATTTTATGAGATTTATGGATAATTTCCTAATTCAAGGGTTTCTTAGGCAAAATTTCTCGAATTTTCCTATCGTACCGCGTTTACTGCTAAAATTGCACTGTGTGAACTATGACATGAGTAAATGAGATATCCAGTGTAGTTCTAACCTGAGGTGTAAATTTGACAGTTGTCACAGTCTCCCCCGGTTAGAAGAATTTCGTCCCGAAATTCAAGTGTTACTAGCGTTATCAGGTTTGCTAGCAAATAGATGAGGATACTTATGTAACATGTAATCCTCCCGTTCCCAAGTGTACTCAGGCCCACGCCTTGTGTTCCAATGGACTTTTACTATCGGGATTTTGCTTCGCTTAAGACGCTTGACCTCCCTATCGAGTATCTCCATTGGTTCCTCTACGATGTGCAGCTTATCGTTGATTTGGATTTCTTCCAAAGGCACGGTTACTGCTTCGTCAGCTAGACATTTCTTTAAGTTTGACACGTGAAACGTGTTGTGGATAGCACTTAACTCCATCGGCAATTCCAGCTTGTAAGCTACTGGTCCAATTCTTTCCGCGATCTTGAATGGTCCCACATACCGTGGACTCAGCTTTCCTCTTTTCCCAAACCGGATAGTTCCCTTCCAAGGGGATACTTTCAAAAAGACTCTGTCACCAACTTGAAATTCTAAAGGCTTCCTACGATTGTCCGCATAACTCTTTTGACGATCTTGAGCTGCTTTAAGCCTATCTCTGATGATTGCAATTTTGTCGGTGGTTTCTTGGACAATGTCCGGACTAGATAGTTGTCTATCTCCAATTTCCAACCAACAAAGTGGTGACCGACACTTGCGTCCATACAGAGCTTCATATGGTGCACACTGAATACTGGTGTGATAGCTATTGTTGTATGAAAATTCAACTAACGGAAAGTGGTTATCCCAACTTCCTCCAAAGTCTATCACACATGCCCGAAGCATGTCTTCCAATGTCTGAATGGTTCGCTCACTCTGACCATCCGTTTGAGGATGATAGGTCGTGCTCAAGTTTAATTGCGTACCTAACGCTTTTTGAAGTGACTGTCAAAATCGAGATGTGAAGCGGCTATCTCTATCTGATATGATGGAAACTGGGACTCCATGACGAGTGACGATTTCCTTGATATAGATTTGAGCAAGCTTCTCCATCTTAAAGTCTTCCCGATTGGGCAAGAAATGTGCAGACTTCGTAAATTGATCTACTATAACCCAAATCGAGTCGTGTCCCTTGGCAGTTCTCGGGAGTTTGGTTATAAAGTCCATAGTGATTTGCTCCCATTTCCACTGGGGAATCTCTGGTTGCTGCAACAGTCATGGTGGCTTTTGATAGACAGCCTTGACTTTTGAGCAAGTTATGCATTTTCCTACATATGTGGCAATATCCTTCTTCATTCCTGGCCACCAATAGTACTCCCTTAAATCCTTGTACATCTTATCCGCTCCTGGGTGAATTGAGTATTTAGATTTATGAGCCTCCTCCAAAATCATTTCCCGCAGGTGGTCAGCCTTTGGGATCCATACCCTGCCTTTAAAGTAACGTACTCCATCAATCTTAGTTTCAAAACTCGATTCTAAACCATGAAGGGTCTCGTCCTTCAGGTTTTCAGACTTCATTGCTTCGTTTTGAGCTTCGAAAATCCGAGTTTTCAAACTTGTTTGAACCAGCGCTCCTAACGCTCGGACTCGTGAAGGTTTTACCCTTTCTTTCCTACTCAGGGCATCAGCTACTACGTTGGCCTTTCCTGGGTGGTAACGTATCTCACAATCGTAGTCGCTGAGTAGTTCTACCCATCTTCTTTGCCTCATATTAAGCAACTTTTGATCAAAGATGTGCTGAAGACTCTTGTGGTCGGTGAAAATAGTGCACTTGGTACCATATAGATAATGTCTCCATATCTTCAGAGCGAATACCACAGCTCCGAGTTCCAAATCGTGTGTGGTATAGTTCATTTCATGAACTTTTAATTGTCTCGAGGCGTATGCTATCACCTTATCATTTTGTGTCAACACGCAACCTAATCCCTGATGCGATGCGTCACAATACACCACCAAATTTTCCGTCCCTTCCGGTAAGGCTAGTATCGGTGCATTGCACAACTTTTTCTTCAGAAGTTGAAACGCTTCTTCTTGTGAAACTCCCCAAACGAAATCCTTATCCTTTTGGGTTAACGTGGTAAGGGGTTTAGCGATTTTAGAGAAATTCTCGATAAAACGCCGATAATACCCTGCCAAGCCTAGAAATTGGCGAATTTCCGGGGGGGGGGTCCTCGGGGCTTCCCATTTCCTAACGGCTTCCACTTTAGCCGGGTCTACGTGAATCCCTTTCTCCCCGATCACGTGACCTAAGAAATGTACTTCCCGAATCCAAAATTCGCACTTTAGAGAATTTGGCATATAGCTTCTGCTTCTTGAGAAGTTCTAAAATCACTTTTAGATGCTGCTCGTGATCTTTCTTACTCTGAGAATAGATCAGTATATCATCGATGAGCACAATCACAAACTTATCAAGGTATGGTCTACATACTCTATTCATTAGGTCCATAAACACAGCTGGTGCGTTCATCAAACCGAATGGCATAACTAAAAACTCGTAGTGTCCATAGTGAGTTCTAAAAGTTGTTTTAGGGATGTCCTCCTCTCGGACTCTTAACTGATGATATCCTGATCGAAGATCAATTTTTGAGAAGTAAGTTGCACCCTGCAACTGGTCGAACAATCGTCTATTCGAGGGAGAGGATATAGGTTCTTGATTGTTATCTTATTCAGCTCCCTATAATCGATGCACATCCGAAATGATCCATCCTTCTTCTTAACGAAGAGAATCGGGGCTCCCCAGGGTGATGAACTTGGTCGAACTTGGTTGAAGATGGATGAAGGTTTGAAGATGGGATGAAGATTGTGATGAAGATTTGAAGACGGAGAGAGAAAAGGGTGAGAGAAATCTCTAGTGAGATTTTAGTGAGAGAGAGTGGAGTGTTGTTGTTATTGAATTGTAGAGATTAAAGGAATACATAAGGAGTAGAGGGGCGGCCTCTCCATGGGGGGGGGGGGGGGGTAGTGTGATGCAAATATAAAAGTCTAATCATGTCTTTTTGATTAAATTTTAAAATACAAGTATTTTTCTTAATAATTAAAAATACAAAATAATTATATAAAAGTAAAGTATTTTTATATAATATGATTGAAATACATAAGTTGTTAATTATATAAATACTTGTGGTATAAGTGTAGGTTAAGTTGGCATTTTATGAGATTTATGGATAATTTCCTAATTCAAGGGTTTCTTAGGCAAAATTTCTCGAATTTTCCTATCGTACCGCGTTTACTGCTAAAATTGCACTGTGTGAACTATGACATGAGTAAATGAGATATCCAGTATAGTTCTAACCTGAGGTGTAAATTTGGCAGTTGTCACAGAATCAAACCTCTCACACTCACTGATAAGCCAAAATCATCAACCCCTGTTGATAAGGCTACAACTACTTGCTATAACTGTGAAAAGATCGGTCAT